>SKCR01047900.1:0-40689 GCA_019454045.1 Zanthoxylum bungeanum | reverse complement strand
TAATTATACATTTTGAGCATAGTTTTCGTAATTGGACCGATCGATTCAATCAGTCAAATTGGAGATCGGCTTTTGATCCGGTCAGAATCATATTAAAAAATCGACAATCTTATAATCGGAAAAACAACTGGTAGAAAACCAAAACCAGTTAAACCCGATTTTTTTAAATTTTAATATGTAATTGTCATTTATTTTTTTATATTTCAGGAGAAGCAACCATACATTATCAAAGACAGGGCACCAAAAGGCTTCTCTTAAAGTAGTTACTAGTATGCGAAAAGTAGTTTATCTTTTTGTGCCTTGATAATAAGTTCTTGTGACTAAGATATCGTTATTAACTTGAGGCTTTGCTTAAAGTGGTTACTAATATGTAAATCAAACTTACGTATGTATTGTTAATTTTAATATAATATATGTTATATACATTATTTTCTCATCAATAGACATTAATTAAACGATAAACGATTTGTTTATATTATTTTGGTGATATTTATATTTAGATGTGATCAATAACATGAATGAACGTTCAATATTAAAAAAATTTAGTAAAAATAGTAATATATTTGTTTTCTCATCAAGAATTCTTGATAGGAAAAATTTATTATAAAAATATGTCATGTGTTCATGACAGATTTTTATGATAGATATACAGTCAAGAATTCTTGACAGAGAAAATCTGTCAAAAATTCTTAATAGAAAAGTATATTATAAAAATCTGTCAAGAATTTTTGACACCCCAATTTTTTACTGTTAATTTTTCTATCAAGAAACTCCTTTCTTTACAGACATGATCTTTCAAATAACCTATTTTTCTAGTAGTGTATAAAAATATTTGATCAACATCAATATTGTAACCATGTATCTCCTTTATAACCTAGATATTAGTTATTAATAAAAGATAGAAAGGGAAGATAATATCTATGTATTTTTTTTACATAGATATTAGTTATTAATCGTGTGTGGATTTCCTCCATAATTTCCTCCAACAAAAGCAAGACATGAGCAGCAAAAGGCCAAGTGGAAGAATAACAGTTGCAGGATATGAGGAGTAAGGGAAGAGTGGGTAATTGAAGGACATGATGATGGTTTCCAAGACGTGATATTTGCATGAACGTGGAGGAGCAGTTAAGATGGAGTACTATAAATACATGGACGATAATTGGAAGAGACCAACAATCATCATCACAACAACAACAATCCAAAAAATCCAATATGTCTTCATGCATCAATATCCAGTAGTTAATTTTCATTCAAACTCTATAGTTACAATATGTTCAAACTTTAAATTCAGTAAACTTCATCTGTATTTAGAGTTTGATTCTAGTAAAAGTTCATTTCCCAGATAATTTCAATTCTAATAACTTCTAATTCAATGTTCATTTATTTTATAGCACCTTGTTAGAATCTAAATTGTTCATCCATTTTAGACTTTAGAGGTCATGTTTCATAATATTTTGATTAACAGTCAGATTCCAAACTTCGAAGATCCGCTCATCTGGCACGCTCGTGCATATCAAATTTTTCAGAGAGCCGACAATATAAATTGGCACGCCTGGTGGGAACCACTAGCAGGATGCCGCCAAAGATAAGAAGTAATTTTGGAAAAGATATGGCAACATCTCAGCATGAGGAAGCTGCGCTTACAACAGTAAGGCAACCTAGTGAAGCAAATTGAGAGGAACCTATCTCCTCTTATAATTCACAGCTAAGGAAATCAGACTCCAACATGACTTATTGTTGGAGCCTCTGTTGGACAATTATCACCCATAACATCACTATTTGTAAAAGGCATGGTTTGTACAAATTAACTATGTGACAAAGGAAATTGCTCTTTTATCATTTTGTAATTGGATTACTTGAATATATAAATGATAAAAGTCCATATGATTAGTACCAGATTAATAAGATATGAGACAGTATTAATCCACGAAAGGTTTAATCATTAAATATCCATAGTCGTAGTATTATCGAGACTGGACATCGATAATGCAGAATATGCTAGTATTGCACTTGTGCGCGTTATGGAAACGTAACGGTATAGTTCTCATATATTTAAGTATTGGATACTTATGCAAGTGTGATATGAGGTTCTGTTAGCCGTTGGACTGTTGGGTTTCTACTATAGTCCCAAGATCGATTGAAGCATTTAAACATTTGAATACAACAAAGAAGTATGGCGAAATCATACTTACATTGATCGGCTTTTGGATGCGACGAACACAAAAAATTCTTCAAGCTTTTCCTCCAAGGTGCTCACGGCTTTGACCTCCTTTTTGTGCTCTATGATTTCTTCAAGCTCCAAGCTTTAAGTGTGCATTCCATGCCCATGGGTGGGTTTCCCTATCACCTTTGGATGACTCCTAAAGTGTGCTAGCACTTGTGAAAATTTGCAACAAATCCTCACTTTGCCTTCTTCCAACTCTCGATTTTGAGAAGCAATTTTAAGAGAATTTGGCCCTTGGCCGAATTGGAGAAGAGAAGAGAGAGAGAAGAAAATATCAAGTGTGTTGGTTGTAATTGAATTCAAAAAAATAATTAAATGATATACCAAATTCAAAAAATGGTACATGGCATTTAAGCCTTCCAACCACCACCATCAATCAAAAGTGACTAGACATCATATCACTCAAACTGACAAGACATCTATCAATTGAATGACTAATGATGTGACTTGTGGGTCGCACTTGAATTCGAAATACGAGTGGGCCCTCAAACACTCCTGGGCTTGGGTTCGCTAATTTCGAATTAACGAATTTTCCGTTGCTAAGTAATTAAATCAAATTTAATTAAATAATTATGCCTAGCAAAATTATTATTCACGTCGCTAACGAATTAATTCTAAATTAACTCGTTCGCCCGAATTTAAATCTAATTTTAATTCCGCGTCGAAATCTAATTTCGTAAAATATATCGAATATATTATTTTATCGATTAATTCCAAATTAATTGTTCTCTCTCTTTTAAATAAAATTTTATCCCAGATAAAATATCTCTGTAATTAATCCTAGATTAATTTTCACTCTCATCTAATTAATCCCAAATTAATTATATGCGAGTCATACGTCATCGGTGAATCTTCGGGAAGCGACCCATGAGATCCCCGGATATGTTGGCAGTAAATCCGATCGTCGGACTATCCGAACACGTACGTACCTAGTACTACGCTTTTACCGATTTACAAGACATGGTTGGCTTCTAGCAAAGCACCGTGCCTACCCAATTCTCCAGAAATATTCTTAAAGGAATATATAATCTATATCAAGCGTAATATACGAAGTATAGCGTATTGCGATCCAGCATCGGATGTCACGTGCTAGGCCTGGGGCTGGAATTGTGTCTGCCACGTACGAAGCACATATCGGATCTCTGGTAACTAGTCTATATAATCAGATAATCATGACCTAGTCATATTATCCCGATGACTGCAATACATAAGAGCACCAGTTCCGTATCCTACGTGATCATCATCTCCACTATGACTGGAGTGATACTTTCGTCTTGACATCACATCCAATACACTACGATTCTCAATATACCCAAAAGAGGCATACATAGAACCTGTTAAATCCCTGGACGACCAAAACCAAAGTATATTGATTGTCGCAAGTATTAGCGGTGCAAGTCTCAGGTTAAAACCAAATACACCTACCCTAATTCGGACTTCCATAGACACATAGTCATACTACCAATGGAATTCCGAGGGGTCTATCCAGAGCGGAGCTGTTTCCGTACCATCGGTAAACACAACCTCCTATTACACTTGCATGAGTATCCAATACCCAAATATATGAGAACTATGCCGTTATACTCCCACAACGCGCTCAAGTGTAATACTAGTTTATTCCGCATTATCGATGTTCAATCTCGATAATACCACGACTAGAGATATTTAATGATTAAACCTTCGTGGATTGATAATGTCTCATATCATCTCAATCCGGAACTAATCATAAGGACCTTTTAACATTTATATATCTTGGTAATCTAATTACAAATGATAAAAGAGTAATTTCCTTTGTCACATAGTTAATTTGTACAACAACACCATGATCTGTACAAATAGTGATGCTATGGGTCATAATTGTCCAACAATCTTCCACTTGGCCTATAGCCAATCATTCAAGTGTCCTACACCCGAACTATGTACGGTTCGCTCAAACTTCTGCTGAGAAAATGCTTTCGTCAGTGGATTTACAGTGTTATCATCTGATGCGATTTATTCGATCATCACATCGCCACGATGTATGATCCGAACGAATCAGATGAATATCTGAAGTATATATCTGGATCGTTGATGAGACCTATTAATTCTTTAGCCTGTGTTGTAGCCTAGCTCAGCTGCTAACAGAATTACTCCTAATCTTATTAGGATTATTATGAATCCAAAAGGCTTCTATTGATGCCTCAGCTGTTAGCCGTTGGACCGGGAACAGCTTCGCTCTGGATAGATCCCTTGGAATCCCATTAGTAGTATGTAGGGTGGCAATTTAGGTCAGGATTCGTTTATTCGTTCGATTCGATTCGCTTTAAAGGGAATATGGGTTTGGAAAAATGGATTCGTTTAATAAATGGGTCAATTCGGTTCGATTCGTTTATTAAACGAATCGAATCTGAATCGAATATTAATTCGATTCGTTTAATATCCGTTTAATTATATTACAAATTAACCATTGTAATTTTTGTACTAAAGTATTTAAGAAGAATTATATTTTAGTAATTACATACTTATAGCCTAAAAAAATAACTATATAAAGAAAAATTCTAAACCTAAACCTAAAACTCTCTCTCAAATCTCACTAAGTCGCCTCTTCTTTTCTGAGTTTCTCCTCACGGCAATACCACAAACCCATCTTCTTGTTGCAGCTTTTGCCCACCACCACTGATATTCATATACCCAAATTGCTATTGCACCTTGACATTCTCCTCCTCATGAATCTCGGCAAACAGCGACTTCAGTAATGACACCGGTAGAATCCAGAAACCAAACTTCTGCTGAGAAAATGCTTTCGTCAGCGGATTTACAGTGTTATCATCTGATGCGATTTATTCAATCATCACATCGCCACGATGTATGATCCGAACGAATCAGATGAATATCTGAAGTATATATCTGGATCATTGATGAGACCTATTAATTCTTTAGCCTGTGATGTAGCCTAGCTCAGCTGCTAACAGAATTACTCTTAATCTTATTAGGATTATTATCAATCCAAAAGACTTCTATTGCTGCCTCAGCTGCAACAATATTCCGCTTTTGTTGTTTATTCGGCAACAGTATCTTGTTTGGAAGATTTCCAGCTCACTGTTCCGTTACTCAAACTATATAATACCTTTATTACGACTTATAGTCATTTTTATCTGTTAGGAAACTTGCAGCAGTGAACCCAGTCACTTCAAGTTCTCATTCTCCATAGCTTAAGAAAGCATCCTTAGTTCATCTAAGATACTTAAGAATATTCTTAACATCAATCCAGTGACTATCACTTGGATTGGCCTGATTGTGACTCCATATGCTCAAAGCATATGAGACACCAGGTCGCGTACACATATTTCAATGTACGAGTTCTCGGAGAGTGCCAACAACTTTTAGATCTATCCCAGTAGATCCTTATTCCTAGAATAAAGGTTGTCTCTCACAAGAATTCTACGGAGAATTTTCATAAAAGCCAAGCTTTCACCGACTATATTATGGGAATATCATTTCCAAGAAATGACATATCATCATTTTTAGGACAATCACTGTCAGTGCACTCCCACTAACCTCCTTATATACACAAGAATCATTTCGTTTTGAATTAAATCATATACCATTTTGATTACATCAAAACGATAGTTCCAAGAACGCAATGCTTGCTTCAATCCATAAATGGATCGAATAACCTGCAAACCTTGTTTGCTTGTTTTGGTAAGACAAAACCGTCAGGATGTTGTAAACATCCTCCAAAAGGTTTCCGTTAAGGAAATCAATTTTAACGTTCAGCTGCCATATTTCATAAATGAAACATGCAGCATTAGCAAGCATTATCCAAATGGATTTAACCATGGCAACGAGTAAAAGGTTTCGTCGTAATCGACACAATGTTGATAACGATACCTTTTGCTCCAAGCCTAGCTTAGTACGTTGGTATGTTGCCATCCATGTATGTCTTCCTTGAAGACTCATATAGTACCAATAGGCACAATGCCTTCGATTACATCAACCAGTATCCAAACTTGGTTGGTATACATGGAATCCATTTCAAACTTCATGGCACTTTGCCATAATAGCGAGTTGATACCTTGTATCACTTCCTCATACGTAGTCGATTTGTCTCCTCAATAAGATTGACATCTTTACGAGGTGAGATCAGAAACTCATACCTCTCAGGTTTTTTTCTGACTCTTTCCGACTTGCACGGTTCTTGTGTATTAGAAGATTATTGGTATAGTTTCATCTCTGATGAACTATTTGTGTTCCATTAAGGAATCAGTGCTTGGAACAGTATTACTCTGATTTTCATCGAGTTTTACTTTCCTCCCACTTACCACTGCATATAGGTATTCCTCTTAGGAAAACCGCATGGCGAGCAACAATTACATTGTTCTCTTGTGAGATGTATAAGTATTATACTTTGGTTTCCCTATGATAACCCACAACATAGGCACTTATCCGATTTGGGTTCTAGTTTGGTATCATCCAAATGTATGCCCAGCATTCCCAAATCTACAGGAATGAGAAAACCCAGTTTCTTTCCTGTTCATATCTAATATGAAGTCTGTCAAACATATTTTTATGGAACCTTATTCAAAATAAGTTTTGCACTGTTTATGCGTATCCCTTGAAGGAAATGGTAGCTCAGAGCGACTCATGATTAACCTTATCATGTCCAACAAAATTTGGTTTCTCCGTTTGGACACACCGTCAAATTGACGTGTTCCGGGAGGAGTCCTCATTGAAAGAATACTATACTCTTTCAAGTATTCGAGAAACTTATTTCTTAAGTATTTTCATCACGGTCCAATCATGATGTTTTAATACTTTAGCCGATCTGTTTGTCTACTTCGTGTCGAAACTCTAAAAGTTTCCGATTCGTGTTTCATCAGAAAATCATAACTATAATGCGATGCCACATCCGTAAAGGTTTTGAAGTATTCATATCCACATCTAGCCTAGTTAGATATGGGCCCACTTACGTCACTATGAACAAGGGCTAACAGATCGGTGGCATTTGCACTTTTACCAAGTAAAAGGTATTTCAAACACTTTGCCTAATAAACTAGATTCGTAGACATTATTTGAATAGAATCAAATATGTCCTAGTATCCACTCTTCGAAAGTGTGGATATACGAGTCTTGTTTAATATGTCCCAGACAACAATGCCAGAAATTAGTTTCAACTGATTAATTCAGTTCGAGCTATTTGTTTGTCATGTTATGCGTTTGAGATTTATTTATATTTAAAATATAAATACTGTTATTCACATCAAATATGTTTATCTCAATATCATCTTTATAAAATAAAACACTTTAGTGTTCCAGAATATAAAGGTATATCCGCAATGGATTATACTCTGATATAGAGATAATGTTTTTAGTCAAACTAGTTACATTTTAACAGTTTCCTAATTTAAGTACACACCCGAAGGGTAGTTCCTAAACTTAGGTTTCTACGGTTAAAACAGCGACTCTCGTCCCGTTTCCAATTCGCAGATCAATCTCAATTGAAGTCAGTATCCTGCTCATCAGCAGATTCTGCACATCAGTACGTATATTTATGTACCACAACCAGTATCTAAAATCCAATTTTAATACTAGTAGTGAACATGTTGATGACAAACATATTTGAAGTCGGAGCCTTGCCCGTCTTCAATTCCTTCATGTATGCCTTGTCCATACGGCAGTCACGCTTCTAGTGACCCCGTTTGTCACATTTTAGGCAGACATCTTGGGATATGTCCTTTTTCTTCCAAGAAGACTGTGATGATTTTACCTTTGCCCCTTTTCCACACCCCAGAAACCTTTTGGACAATCCTTGGCCTTCTGGGATGTCGAAGTAAGATGCGTTTTGCGCTTCTTGCCCTATTGCAAACTCTGGCTTTGTCTCCTTGAGTATAGCCATTAACTCTCCAAGAGTTTTCTATTGCAATTTGTACTTCTAAGATCTAAGGATAGATCTATGAAGATCCTTCAATTTCAATATCATACTATAATGATATAATCCTTAGTTCTGACTAAGAAATTAAGGAGTCTTTGCGGCAAGCATAACGGATTAAACACTAAAGTTATCATCACATGAATATTCCAAATATCATGTTCAACTATTTGCTCAACTCCGGGATTAGGCTTGAGACGTCACTCTATCAAATAAAGTAACTTCTCGGTCCCCAAGACTATCCTGAGATTTTATTCCCAATCTGAAAATTAAAGTCGTTTAAAAAAAACTTTTTCTCCCATGATTATGTTCTAAACGCTAATCTTTCATTTATCTTGATTTCAATAGTCTAACTATCAAATCAACGATTTTAGGTACTATTTATTATAATGATTACTATAGTCTAACTATATAATCAACTATAATTTAATTGGTTTAAATTCAAATATATTGATTACTATAATCCAATTATATAATCAACTATAATTGAAGTAGTTTGAATACAGTCCAACTGTTTTATTAAAACAACGATTAAATTTTAGTCCAACTAATATATTAATTTGATGACGAAAAATTTGTAATGAGCGCGTATTGGCAAGTATCTAAACGAATTTGCAAATTTAATACTTGCCTCCCACTATTTTTCGGCGAGCCTCTAACCCTCTGTTGAGTACTCGGGAAACCTTGTTTCCTAGTGGGCTAGGATCCCGTTAAATAACACACAACCTTGACTTTGGCCAACAAGCTGTCTGATATTTAACTAGGTAGATCTCTAAGATCAATTGGATCTCATCCAATTCCTAGATCCAGTAGGTGGACTGTTGGACAATTATGACCCATAGCGTCACTATTTGTACAGATCATGGTGTTGTTGTACAAATTAACTATGTGACAAAGGATATTGCTCTCTTATCATTTGTGATTAGATCACCAAGAAGTATAAATGATAGGAGGTCCTTATGATTTGTTCCTGGATTGAGAATGATATGAGACAGTATCAATCCACGAAGGATAAATCATTAAATATCCCTAGTCAGAGTATTATTGAGATTGGACATCAATAATGCGTAAAAGACTAGTATTACACTTGTGCACGTTGTGAGGGCACAACATCATAGTTCTCATATATTTGGGTATATGATACTCATGCAAGTGTAATAGGAGGTTGTGTTTTACCGATGGTACAGGAAACAGCTTTGCTCTGGATAGACCCCTTCGGGATTCCATTGGTAGTATAACTATGTGTCTATGGAAGTCCGAATTCAGGGTATGTGTATTTGGTCTTAACCTGAGACTTGCACTGCTAATACTTGCCACAATCAATTTGCTTTGGTTTTGGTCGTCCAGGGCTTTAACCGGTTCTGTGTACGCCTCTTCTGGGTATATTGAGAATCGTAGTGTATTGGGTGTGATGTCAAGACGAAAGTATCACTTCAGTTATAGTGGAGATGATGATCACGTAGGATACAGAACTTGTTTTATTATATGCTGCAGCTATCGGGATATTTTGACTAGGTCATGTATATCCGATTATAGAGACTAGTTACCAGACATCCGATATGTGCTTCGTACGGGGCAGACACAATTCCAGCCTCAGGCCTAGCACGTGACCATCCGATACTGGATCAAAATACATAATACTATGTATACTACGCCTGATATAGATCGCTTATTCCTGTAAGCATGTTTCTGGAGAATTTGGTAGGCATGGCGTTTTGCTAGAAGCTAACCTTGTCTTGTAAATCGGTAAAAGCGTAGTGCTAGATACTTACATGTTCGGATAGTCCGAAGACCGTATTTACTGCCAACATATCCGGGGATCTCATGGGTCGCTTCCCGAAGATTCACCGATGACGTATGACTCGCACTTTATTAATCTGGGATTAATTAGATGAGAGAGAAAATTAATCTGAGAGAAAATTAATCTGGGATTAATTGCGGAGGTATTTTATCTGGGATAAAATATCATTAAAAGAGAGAAAACGATTAATTTGGAATTAATCGGTTAAAATAATATATTTGATATATTATACGAAATTGGATTTCGACGCGGAATTAAAATTAGATTTTAATTCGGGCGAACGAGTTAATTTAGAATTAATTCGTTAGCGACGTGAATAGTGATTTCGCTAGGCATAATCATTTAATTACCTCGCAACGGAAAATTCGTTAATTTGGAATTAGCGAACCCGAGCCCGGGATTGTTTGCGAGCACATTCGCATTTTGAATTCGAGTGCGGCACGCAAGTCAAATCAAGCATCAAATCATTAGTCGCATCAAGCGTCAAATCACATGTCACTTTGATTGATGTGACAAGTTGTCACTTGATTGATTGATGTTGGTGGTTGAAGGCATTTAATGCTTGACTTTTGAAAAAGAAAAATTGGTATATGTTTATTTTTTTTTTAAAACAAAAAAAAAATAATACACATTTTTTATTCTCTCTCTTCTTCCCCCTCTTTCTCTCTCGATCTTGGACCGATTCTTGTTCTTCTGTTTCTGGTTCATCACCGTGAAACACAAGGAAGAAAATAGATGATTTTGTTGCAAAATCAAAGTGCTAGCACACTCTATGAGACATACCAAGGTGATAGGGCAGTAATTTCGTGAGCTTGGAATCCATTTTGGAAGCTTGGAGCTTGAAGACTTCAATGGAGGACCATGGCCGAATTTGAGGAGACGAAAACCAGTCATTGCCGTGAGCCTTGGAGTGTTGGAGATCTCTAAGTCCCGAGGATCGATTATAAAGCAAGAAATACATGTGCGAATACAACGAGGGAGTTGCGGAATACTCACATCGATCGGTTGAACGACGCGGTAGGCATTAAAAATTTCCCTTTATGCTCACTGCAGCTCACGGTAGTTTCTGTTTTCCCTCTCCAAGATTCGGCCATTGTTGGTCCTTCATCAAGCTCCAAGCTTCGCGAAATGATTCCAAGCTCATGGGTGGACTTCCCTATCACCTTCGCATGTCTCTCGGAGTGCTAGCTCTCTTGATTTTTGCCACAAATATCAAACATTTTGCTTCCCTATGGCTCTCGGCATTTAGGCAGAAAACCAGTGAAGAACACAGCCCCTTGGGCGTGTTTGAGAAGAGAGAAAAGAGAGGAGAGATGAGTTTTTGGTTGGTAAGGATTTGTGTATCTAATACACAATTGATTTTCAAAAAATCAATTAATACTTTTACCAAAAAACAAGCCATAAATGCTTTCCATCAACTACACACATCACTTCCCATCAATCAGTGAATAGTGACAGACGTCAATCACTCAAAGTGAAAGACATCTATTACTTGATTGACGAATGATGTGACGCTAGATGCGACTAGCGATTTGACGCTTGATTTGACTTACGTGCCACAATCGAATTCAAAATGCGAATGCGCTCGCAAACAATCTCGGGCTCAGGTTTGCTAATTCCAAATTAACGAATTTTCTGTTGCGACGTAATTAAATGATTATGCCTAGCGAAATCACTATTCACGTCGCTAACGAATTAATTCTAAATTAAATCGTTCGCCCGAATTAAAATCTAATTTTAATTCCACGTCGAAATCCAATTTCGTATAATATATCGAATATATTATTTTATCGATTAATTCCAAATTAATCGTTTTCTCTCTTTAATTGATATTTTATCCCATATAAAATATCTCCGCAATTAATCCCAGATTAATTTTCTCTCTCATCATTAATTAATCCTAGATTAATAAAAGTGCGAGTCATACGTCATCGGTGAATCTTCGGGAAGCGACCCATGAGATCCCCGGATATGTTGGCAGTAAATTCAACCGTCGGACTATCCGAACACGTAAGTACCTAGTACTACGTTTGTACCGATTTACTAGACAAGGTTGGCTTCTAGCAAAGCGCCATGCCTACCTAATTCTCCAGAAATATCCTTACAGGAATAAGGATCTATATCAGGCGTAGTATACATAGTATTGTGTATTTCGATCTAGTATCGGATGATCACATGCAAGGCCTGGGGCTGGTACAGTGTCTACCCCGTACGAAGCATATATCGGATTACGAGCAACTAGTCTCTTTATTATCGGATAATCATGACCAAGTCATATTATCCCGACGGTTGCAACCTTTTTAGAGAACCAGTCATGTATCCATACGCGATCATCATCTCCATATGACTGGAGTGACACTTCCGTCTTGACATCACACCCAACACACTACGATTCTCAATATACCCAGCAGAGGCGTACACAGAACATGTTAAAGCCCTGGATGACCACAACCAAAGTATATTGATTGTCGGAAGCATTAGCGGTGTAAGTCTCAGGTTAAGACCAAATACACCTACCCTGATTTCGGACTTCCATAGACACATAGTCATACTACCAATGAAATTCCGAGGGGCTCTATCCAGAGCGAAGCTGTTTCCCGTACCATCGGTAAAACACAACCTCCTATTACACTTGCATGAGTATCCTATACTCAAACATATGAGAGCTATGCCGTTTGTGCCCTCATAACGCGCATAAGTGTAATACTAGTCTTTTACGCATTTATCGATGTCCAATCTCGATAATACTCTGACTAGGGATATTTAATGATTTATCCTTCGTGGACTGATATTGTCTCATATCATTCTCAATCCAGGAACAAATCATAAGGACCTCCTATCATTTATATATCTTGGTGATCTAATCACAAATGATAAGAGTGCAATCTCTTTTGTCACATAGTTAATTTGTACAACAACACCATGATATGTATAAATAGTGACGCTATGGGTCGTAATTGTCCAACAATCTCCCACTTGGCCTATAGCCAGTCACTCGAGTGTCTTACACCCGAACTATGTACTGTTGGCTCAAACTGCCGAGAAAAGGCTTTCATCAGCGGATTTGCATGAATATCGTCTGATGCGATTTATACGATCATCATATCGCCACGATGTACGATCCGAACAAATCAGATGAATATCGAAGTATGTATCTGGATCGTTGATGAGACCATTAATTCTTTAGCTTGTGCTGAAGCCTAGCTCAGCTGCTAATAGAACTATATCTAATCTAATTAGATTTATTATCGACCCAAATGGCTTCTATTGCTGCGCCTCAGCTGCAGCAATAACCCGCATTTGTTGTTTATTCGGTAACAGTATCTTGCTTGGAAGATTTCCAGCTCACTGTTCCGTTATTCAAACTGTATAGTATCGTTTGCGACTTATATTCGTCTTTATCTGTTAAGGAACTTGCAGTAGTGATCCCAATCACTTCAAGTTTTCCTTCTCCATAGATTAAGACAACATCCTTAGATCTCTAAGATACTAATGGATGTTCTTAATATCAATCCAGTGACTATCACTTGGATTGGCCTGTTTGTGAATCCATATGCTCAAAGCGTATGATACACCAGGTCGCGTACATTTTTCAATGTACGATTTCTCGGAGAGTTTTCATGAAAGCCAAGCTTTCACCGATTGTATTATGGGAATATCATTTCCAAGAAATGACATATTATCATTGTATAGGATAGCCACTGTCAGTGCGCTCCCACTAATCTCCTTATATACACAAGAATCATTTCGTTTTGAATTAAATCATAAACTATTATGATTACATCAAAACGATAATTCCAAGAACCTAATGCTTGCTTCAATCCAAACATGGATCGAATAACCTGCAAACCTTGTTTGCTAGTTATGGTACGACAAAACCGACAGGATGTTCTAAACATCCTCCAAAATGTTTCCTTTTAAGGAAAGCGATTTTCCTCGTTCAGCTGTCATATTTCATAAATGAAACATGCAGCATCAGCAAGCATTATCCAAATGGATTTACCGTGGCAACAGGTAAAAGGTTGAATCGTAATCAACACAATGTTGATAAAGATACCTTTCTGCTAAAAGCCTAGCTTGTACGTTGGTATGTTGCCATCCATGTATGTCTTCCTTGAAGACTTATATAGTACCAATAGGCACAATGCCTTGCGGTACATCAATTAGTGTCCAAACTGGTTGATATACATGGAATCCATTCCGGACGTTCTGGCACTTTGCCATAATAGGAAGTCGATACCTTGTATCACTTCCTCATACGTAGTCAGTTGGTATACCTCAATAAGATAGACATCTTTATGAGGTGAGATCAGAAACACATACCCCATGTTGTTTTCTGAATCTCTTCTGACATACGCGGTTCTTGTGTATTCGAAGATTACTGGTATAGATTCATCCTTGATGAACTATTTGTGTTCCATTAAGGAATCGGTGCCTTGAATAGTATTACTCCGATTTTCATCGAGTTTTACTATCCTCCCACTTACCACTGCATATAGGTATTCCTCTTAGGAAAAACCGCATGGTGAGCAACAATTAAATTGTTCTCTGGTGAGTTGTATAAGTACTATACTTTTGGTATCCATAGGATAACCTACAATTGGCACTTATCTGATTTGGGTTTTAGTTTGGTATCACCCAAACATATGCCTAGCATACCCAAATGTTCAGGAATGAGAAACCTGGTTTCTTTCCTGTTCATATCTAATATGAAATCTGTCAAACAAATTTTTATGGAACCTTATTCTAAATAAGTTCTGCACTGTTTATGCTATCCGTTGAAGGAATGGTAGCTCAGAGCGACTCATGATTAACCTTATCATGTCTAACAAAATTCGGTTACTCAGTTCGGACACACCGTCAAATGACGTGTTCGGTGAGGAGTCCTCTTGAAAGAATACTATACTCTTTCAAGTATATTAGAAACTTTGCTTAAGTATTTTCCATTACGGTCTTACCGTGACGGTTTAATACTTTAGCCGATCTGTTTGTCTATTCGTGTCGAAACTTTAAAAGTTTCCGATTTGTGTTTCAAAAGAAACACATAACCATAACGTGATGCCACACCCGTAAAGGTCACAAAATATTCATATCCACCTCTAGCCTAGCTAGACATGGGCCCACTTGCTTCACTGTGAACTAGGGCTAACAGATTAGTGGCATTTACATTTTTACCAAGTAAAGGTGTTTTAGGCACTTTGCCCAATAAACTAGATTCGTAGACTTTATTTGAATGTAATCAAATCAGTCCAAGTACCCACTCTTCAAAAGTGTGGATATACGATTCTTGTTTAATTGTGTCCCAGACAACAATGCCACAATTGAGTTTCTTCTAATCAAATCAGTATGATTTATTTGTTTGCCATGTTATATGTTTGAGATTTTATTTATATTCAAAATCAAATGCTGTTATTCACATCTAATGTGTATATCTGAATATCATCTTTATAAAATAAAAAAATTTAGTGTTCTAGGATATAAAGGTACATCCGCAACGGATTATAACCTGATATAGAGATAATATTCCTAGTCAAACTAGTTACATATAACAGTTTCCTAATTTAAGTACATACCCGAGGGTAGTTCCTAAAGTTAGGTATCTACGGTTAAAACAGCGACTTTCGTCCCGTTTCCGATTCGCAGATAAATCTCAACTGAAGTCAGTATCCTGCTCATAGCAGATTCTGAACAACAATATATATTTATGTATCACACTAAGTATCTAAAATCTAATTTTAATACTAGTAGTGAACATATTTATGACAAACATATTTGAAGTAAAAGCATTGCCCGTTCTTCGATTCCTTCATGTCTGCTTTTCCAAACGGAAGTCACGCTTCCGCGATCTTGTTTGCCACAATTTAGGCAGACATTTTGGGATATGTCTTTTATCTTTCCAGAAGATTATAATGATTTTGCCTTTGCCCTTTTCAACACTCCAGAAGCCTTTGGCCAAGCCATGGCCTTCTAGAATATCGAAGTAAGGTGCGCCTTGCGCTACTTGCCTAATTGAAAATTTTGACTTTGTCTCCTTGAGAATAGTCATTAACTCTCCAAGAGTTTATCATTGCAATATTTACTTCTAAGATCTAAGAATAGATCAATGAAGATCCTTCAATATCATTATCATACTTTAAGGATCTAACCCTTAGTTCTGACAAAGAAATTAAGGAGTCTACTACGACAAGGTTAATGGATTAAGCACTAAAGTTATCATCACATAAATCTTCCAAAGATTATGCTCTACTATTTGCTTAACTCCGGGCTTAAGCCTAATATGTTATTTTATAAAATAAAGAAACTTATTAGATTTCAGGATTATCCTGAAAATTTATTCCCATTTTGAAAATTAAACCATTTAAATACATTTTCCCTAAGATTATGTATTAAACGTCAATCTTTCAATTTTATCTTGATTCTAATAGTCCAACTATTTAATCAACGATTTAGGTACTATTTATTATAATGATTATTATAGTCCAACTATTAATCATCTATAATTTAATTGTTTGAATACAGTCCAACTGTTAATTAAAACAACGTTTTAAATATTAGTCCAACTAACATTTAATATATTTGACGAATGATATTTGATTGAGCGCATATGGCAAGTAATTAAACGAATATTGCAATTCAATTCTTGCCTCCCACTATTTTTCGGCGAGCCTCTAACCCTCTGTCGAGTACTCGGGAAACCGTGTTTCCTAGCGGGCTAAGATCCGTTAAATATCACACAATCTTGACTTTGGCCAACAAATTGTATGATAATTAACTATGTAGATCTCTAAGATCAATTGGATCCAATCCAATTCCTAGATCCAGTAGGGGGACATCCAAGTCCGAAACATATATCTTATATATGCCAATATATCCAATATATTGCCTAACCTTTTTCCTCTGAATCAACTAAGCCTTGGCTTTGGCATAACAAACTTAGTGATCCCAATTAAGCGCGACCCATTGACCATGGAAAGCTTCGTAATCAATGTCGATGGACAAGAAGTGGTCTTGACTTTGGCCAACAAACCACAACTTGGACAAGACACCGATATGGAACAAAGCTCTCGTGATTCAAACACATCCTCGACGGACAAAGGCCTTGACTTTGGCCAACAAGCCAATGCCAGTCTTGGATCTTGAGTAAGAATCACTCAATGGAAGGAAAAACGCTTATATTTTGCGAGGGTTTTTTCGGTGCAAATTGGCAACCAATTTATTATCTTTGTTAAGGTCTCATCATCATACACCCTTAAGCATGCATTCTAAACACATAATAAAGCGCATATGAATAAAATAATAATGATATGCGGATGAATACTCTACACATTGATCCTAGATCAAATCTCACCCTTTTCTCTCTCCCGCTAGCACATGTATTACTTCTACCCGTTACACAACACTTCTAAAGAAACCTCATTTACATTTAGGGGAACAGGTGAGAAGAGAATACAAAGAATAAGGAGGTAATAAGGCTGGACACGCAAGTCCAATTAATAAATCAAATTTTTTACAACAATTTCTAAAATTGCCCCACCCATCTAATATCCATCCGATATACATTATTCATGCATCGCAACCATGTATTCACACAAGCATGTTATCAATCAATCTAATCAAATTAATTAATCTGATAATTAGTGACCATCCAATGTTCAAACAACGATTTGATTTTGCTCGAGTCAAACTCGTTTTGCGAATAAGTACTCAAAGTACGAATTCTCGAATTAAATTAAACTACATAATTAAATCCAATTCAACATGTATTTAATACTAATCCACTATTTAATTACAAATTAAATATTACACTTTATTAACGAACCTTTTACGATTTAAATTCCACATTTAATCGTTACGGGTCTCAAAGCCCGATTAACGTCTAACGTTAATTTAATTAAAGTCCAATGGGCTTTTAATTAATTCTTTAAGGCGTGGACTTTTGGTCAACTCGGGTCGAACCCAATAACCAAAGTCCAATCCGGGAGTTACCCCATAAGCCCAGAAATCAATTTAGGCCCATTAGGCCCAATTAAACTTTAAAGGTCCATTAGTCGCATTTGGGCTTTATGGAAGCGGTTTTGGGCCCAATTGGATCCAACCAATTTAGCCTAAACCCAACTTAGTACAACCAAGCCCAATAAGCCCAATAACAACTTTAAAAGCCCAATTTAACAAAATAGGCCCAAATAATTAAATTACCAAATTCCAAATTCCCAATTTAATTACACAAAGTGTATAACACAATTAATTACCCAATTAACATTTCCAAAACACCAATTAGCCTAATTAATCATTCTCATTAACAACAAAACATGTCCAACACATTTCATCAAAAATCAAACCCAATTTACATGCATATTGTTCTCGGCAATGGAGGGGATTTGTATCCGATTCGGTTTCAATCCAATTAAATCCATAATCGACATTAAATCAACATCCTCAATCGTTTCAAGTCATCCAATGATCAACGAAACAAAAAATTACCAAGAATTAGGGCACTCAACCATTCGGCCAACACAAGAAATTTGGGGAAATTTGTTCCAAACACAATTTCATCAAATTGATCCAATCAACACTTAATTAAAACACATTTAAGCATACTAATTCATCCAATTTCATTAAATCATGCTCAAATTCATTTTACCCAAATTTTAAGCCCTAATCAAATTTCATGATTTTCAATCGCTCTGATACCATTGTTGGAGATCTCTAAGTCCCGAGGATCGATTATAAAGCAAGAAATACATGTGCGAATACAACGAGGGAGTTGTGGAATACTCACATCGATCGGTTGAGCGACGCGCTAGGCAACAAAAATTTCCCTTTCTGTTCACTGCAGCTCACGGCAGTTTCCGTTGGTCCTTCGTCAAGCTCCAAGCTTCGCGAAATAATTCCAAGCTCATGGGTGGACTTCCCTATCACCTTCGCATGTCTCTCGAAGTGCTAGCTCTCTTGATTTTTGCCACAAAAATCAAACACTTTGCTTCCCTATGGCTCTCGGCATTTAGGCAGAAAACCAGTGAAGAACACAGCCCCTTGGGCGTGTTTGAGAAGAGAGAAAAGAGAGGAGAGATGAGTTTTTGGTTGGTAAGGATTTGTGTATCTAATACAAAATTGATTTTCAAAAATCAATTAATACTCTTACCAAAAAAAAACAAGCCATAAATGCTTTCCATCAACTACACACATCACTTCCCATCAATCAGTGAATAGTGACTGGTGTCAATCACTCAAAGTGAAAGACATCTATTACTTGATTGACGAATGATGTGACGCTAGATGTGACTAGCGATTTGACGCTTGATTTGACTTGCATGCCGCACTCGAATTCGAAATGCGAATGCACTCGCAAATAATCCCGGGCTCGGGTTCGCTAATTCCAAATTAACAAATTTTCTGTTGCGACATAATTAAATGATTAAGCCTAGCGAAATCATTATTCACGTCGCTAACGAATTAATTCTAAATTAACTCGTTCGCCCGAATTAAAATCTAATTTTAATTCCGCGTCAAAATCCAATTTCGTATAATATATTATTTTATCGATTAATTCCAAATTAATCGTTATCTCTCTTTAATTGATATTTTATCCCAGATAAAATATCTCCGCATTTAATCCCAGATTAATTTGCTCTCTCATCATTAATTAATCCCAGATTAATAAAAGTGTGAGTCATACGTCATCGGTGAATCTTCGGGAAGCGACCCATGAGATCCCCGGATATGATGGCAGTAAATTCGGCCGTCGGACAATCCGAACACGTAAGTACCTAGTACTACGTTTGTACCGATTTACTAGACAAGGTTGGCTTCTAGCAAAACGACATGCCTACCCAATTCTCCAGAAATATCCTTACAGGAATAAGGATCTATATTAGGCGTAGTATACGTAGTATACGTAGTATTGCGTATTTCAATCTAGTTTCGGATGATCACATGCAAGGCCTGGGGCTGGTACAATGTCTGCCCCGTACGAAGCATATATCGGATTACGAGCAACTAGTCTCTTTATTATCGGAGAATCATGACCAAGTCATATTATCCCGACGGTTGCAACCTTTTTAGAGAACCAATCATGTATCCCTACGCGATCATCATCTCCATATGACTGGAGTGACACTTATGTCTTGACATCACACCCAACACACTACGATTCTCAATATACCCAGCAGAGGCGTACACAGAACCTGTTAAAGCCCTGGATGACCACAACCAAAGTATATTGATTGTCGCAAGCATTAGCGGTGTAAGTCTCATGTTAAGACCAAATACACCTACCCTGATTTCAGACTTCCATAGATACATAGTCATACTACCAATGGAATTCCGAGGGGGTCTATCCAGAGCGAAGCTGTTTCCCGTACCATCGGTAAAACAAAACCTCATATTACACTTGCATGAGTATCTTATACTCAAACATATGAGAACTATGTCGTTTGTGCCCTCATAATGCGCACAAGTGTAATACTAGTCTTTTACGCATTTATCGATGTCCAATCTCGATAATACTCTGACTATGGATATTTAATGATTTATCCTTCATGGACATTATACTGTCTCATATCATTCTCAATCCAGGAACAAATCATAAGGACCTCATATCATTTATATATCTTGGTGATCCAATCACAAATGATAAGAGTGCAATCTCCTTTGTCACATAGTTAATTTGTACAACAATACCATGATCTGTACAAATAGTGATGCAATGGGTCATAATTGTCCAACATGGAGGTGTTCAAAGGGCATAAAAGATTTTTTGTTCTTCGTAGCATCCAATCCGTTCATTGTGAGTATGATTCTGCCATTCTCCTTTGCGTATTCACATGTGTTTTATGCTTATAAATGATCCATGGGACTTAATAGAAACCCAACAATGGTATCTTGAGCCATTTGAGCATGAAACATGAATTAGGGTTCTTAACTTTAATTTGGGGCTTTTTGATTTAAGCATGTTTTTGGCAAATTGTTTGTTTGAATATGCTTGTATATGGATAACTTAGATTTATATGTGATCAATTTGTTAAAAAATTAATTGGATTAATTTTCCCCAATTTGATTGGCTTGGCCGAAAGTTGAAGGCTCCCTAATGTCTTGGATTTTTGAATTTTTGATTCATTGGATGACTTGAAAACAATTGGAAATGTTGATTTAATGTTAAATTGGATTCAATTGGATTGGATTTAAAATTGGACATTAAAATCCTCTCATTGCCGAGACACTTTAGCTTGAATTGGGTTTGATTTTTTAATTAAATTATGTTGGACATGATTTAATGTTGATAAGCATGATTAATTAGTCTGATTGGTGTTTTGGAAATATTGATTTGGGTAATTAATTATGTAATGCACTTTAGTTTAATTAAATTGTGAAATTGGATTTTGTAATTTAATTAAATGGGCTTGAATTGGATTTGGGCTTGTAATGTTGTAAATGGGCTTATTGGGCTTGGTTGTACCAAAATGGGTTTAGGCTAAATTGGTTGGATCCAATTGGGCCCAAAACTGCTTCCATAAAGCCCAAATGCGACTAATGGACCTTAATAAATTTAATTGGGCCTAATGGGCCTAAATTGATTTCTAGGCTTATGGGGTAATTCCTTGATTGGGCTTTGGTTATTGGGTTTGACCCAAGTTGACTAAAAGTCCACACCTTAAAGAAATTAATTAAAAGCCCATTGAACTTTAATTAAATTAACGTTAGACGTTAATCGGGTTTTGAGACCCATAACGATTAAATTTGGAATTTAAATCGTAAAAGGTTCGTTAATAAAGTGTAGTATTTAATTTGGAATTAAATAGCGAATTAGTATTAAATACAGATTGAATTAGATTTAATTTTTTAGTTTAATTTAATTCAAGGATTCGTACTTTGAGTACTTATTCGCAAAACGAGTTTGACTCGCGCAAAATCAAATCATTGTTTGAACATTGAATGGTCATTAATTATCAGATTAATTAATTGGATTAGATTGATTGATAACATGCTTGTGTGAATACATGATTGCGATGCATGAATAATGTATATCGGATGGATATTAGTTGGGTGGGACAATTTTAGAAATTGTTGTAATAAATTTAGAATTTATTAAATTGGACTTGCATGTTCAGCCTTATTACCTCCTTACTCTTTGTATTCTCTTCTCACATATTCCCCTCAATGTAAATTAGGTTTCTTTAGAAGTGTAGTGTAACGGGTAGAAGTAAATACTTGTGCTAGCGGGAGAGAGGAAATGGAGAGATTTGATCTAGGATCAATGTGTAAGTATCCATCCTCATATCATTATTACATTTATTTATACGCGCCTTTTTATGTATTTAGAATGCATGTTTAAGGGTGTATGATGATGAGACCTTAACAAAGATAATAAATTGGTTGCCAATTTGCACTCGAAAAACCCTCGCAAAATATTAAGCGTTTTTCCTTCCATTGAGTGATTCTTACTCAAGATCCGAGACTGGCGTTGGCTTGTTGGCCAAAGTCAAGGCCTTTGTCCATCGAGGATGTGTTTGAATCACGATAGCTTTGTTCCATATCGGTGTCTTATCCAAGTCGTGACTTGTTGGCCAAAGTCAAGATCACTTCTTGTCCATCGACATTGATTACGAAGCTTTCCATGGTCACTAAGTTTGTTGTGCCAAAGCCAAGGCTTAGTTGATTCAGAGGAAAAAGGTTAGGCAATATATTGGATATATTGGCATATATACGATATATGTTTCGGACTTGGATGTCCCCCTACTGGATCTAGGAATTGGATTGGATCCAATTGATCTTAGAGATCTACCTAGTTAATTATCATACAATTTGTTGGCCAAAGTCAAGATTGTGTGATATTTAACGGGATCCTAGCCCACTAGGAAACACGGTTTCCCGAGTACTCGACAGAGGGTTAGAGGCTCGCCGAAAAATAGTGGGAGGCAAGAATTAAATTTGCAATATTCGTTCAATTTCTTGCCATACACGCTCAAACATATATCATTCGTCAAATAAATTAAATGTTAGTTGGACTAATATTTAAATTGTTGTTTTAATAAAAACATTTGGACTGTATTCAAACAAATTAAAAGTATAGTTGATTAATATAGTTGGACTATAATATCATTATATTTAATAGTACCTAAATCGTTGATTAAATAGTTGGACTATTAAAATCAAGATAAAATTGAAAGATTGACATTTAAAACATAATCCAAGGGAAAATGTATTTAAATGGTTCAATTTGGAATAATTTCAGGATAGTCCTGGAAAATAATAAGTTACTTTATTTGATAAAATAACATATTATGCCTAAGCCCGGACTTAAGCAAATAGTAGAGCATGATCTTTGGAAGATTCATGTGATGATAACTTAAGTGCTTAATCCATTAAACTTGTCAAATAGACTCCTTAATTTCTTTATCAGAACTAAGGATTAGATCCTTAAAGTATGATAAATGAAATTGAAGGATCTTCGAAGACCTATCCTTGGATCTTAGAAGTACTAAATTGCAATAATTACTCTTGGAGAGTTAATGACTATTCTCAAGGAGATAAAGTCAAAGTTTGCAAAAGGCAAGTAGCGCAAGGCGCACTTCACTTCGATATTCCAGAAACCCAAGGCTTGGCGAAAGGCTTCTAGAATGTGGAAAAGGGCAAAGGCAAAATCATTATAGTCTTCTGGGAAGATAAAAGGACATATCCCAAAAATGTCTGCCTAAATTGTGGCAAACGGGATCGCGGAAGCGTGATTGCCGTTTGGACAAGGCAGACATGAAGGAATTGAAGAACGGGGAAGGCTCTGACTTCAAATATGTTTGTCAGCATTATGTTCACTACTAGTATTAAATTGGATTTTAAATACTTAGTGTGGTACATAAAATATATGTATTGATGTTCAGAATCTATTATGAACAGGATACTGACTTCAATTGAGATAAATCTGCGAATTGGAAACGGGACGAAAGTCGCTGTTTTAACCGTAGATACCTAATTTAGGAACTACCTTTGGGTGTGTACTTAAATTAGGAAACTGTTATAATGTAACTCGTTTGACTAGAAACATTATTTCTATATCAGTGTCTAATCTGTTGCGGATTGACCTTTATATTCTAGAACACTAAAGTGTTTTATTATTTAAAGATGATATTGAGATAATCACATTAGATGTGAATAACAGCATTTATATTTTGAATATAAATAAATCTCAAACATATAACATAACAAACAAATAGCTCAAACTGATTTGATCAGAAGAAACATATTGTGGCATTGTTGTCTGGGACGCAATTTAAAAAAGACTCGTACATCCACACTTTTGAAGAGTGGGTACTCGGACTGATTTGATAACATTCAAATAAAGTCTACGAATCTAGTTTAT
The DNA here is from genome assembly GCA_019454045.1 of Zanthoxylum bungeanum. NCBI lineage: Eukaryota > Viridiplantae > Streptophyta > Magnoliopsida > Sapindales > Rutaceae > Zanthoxylum > Zanthoxylum bungeanum. The sequence goes on along the minus strand of SKCR01047900.1, from coordinate 16,403 downwards.
AGGGCAAAATGCCTAAAACACATTTACTTGGTAAAAGTGTAAATGCCACCAATCTGTAAGCCCTAGTTCATAGTGAAGCAAGTGGGCCCATGTCTAGCTAGGCTAGAGGTGGATATGAATATTTTGTGACCTTTACGGGTGTGGCATCGCGTTATGGTTATGTGTTTCTTTTGAAACACAAATCGGAAACTTTTAAAGTTTCGACACGAAATAGACAAACAGATCGGATAAAGTATTAAACCGTCACGGTAAGACCGTAATGGAAAATACTTAAGCAATAAGTTTCTAATATACTTGAAAGAGTATAGTATTCTTTTAAAGAGGACTCCTCACCGAACACGTCAATTTGACGGTGTGTCCGAACTGAGTAACCGAATTTTGTTAGACATGATAAGGTTAATCATGAGTCGCTCTGAGCTACCATTTCCTTCAACGGATAAGCATAAATAGTGCAAAACTTATTTTGAATAAGGTTCCATAAAAATTTGTTTGACAGATTTCATATTATATATGAACAGGAAAGAAACCGGGTTTCTCATTCCAGAATATTTGGGTATGCTAGGCATATGTTTGGATGACACCAAACTAGAACCCAAATTGGATAAGTGCCAATTGTAGGTTATCCAAGGGAAACCATAAGTATAGTACTTATACATCTCACAAGAGAACAATTTTTTAATTGTTGCTCGCCATGCGGTTTTCCTAAGAGGAATACCGATATGCAGTGGTAAGTGTAAGGATAGTAAAACTCGATGAAAATCGTAGTAATACTATTCCAGGCACCGATTCCTAATGGAACATAAATAGTTCATCAAGGATGAAACTATACCATTAATCTTCGAATACACAAGAACCGCATATGTCGGAGAGAGTCAGAAAACAACCCGGGGTATGGGTTTCTGATCTCACCTCATAAAGATGTCAATCTTATTGAGGTATACCAACTGACTACGTATGAGGAAGTGATACAAGGTATCGACTCCCTAATTATGGCAAAGTGCCATGATATCCGAAATGGATTCCATGTAAATCAACAAGTTTGGATACTAGTTGATGTACCGCAAGGCATTGTGCCTATTGGTACTTTATTAGTCTTCAAGGAAGACATACATGGAAGGCAACATATCAACGTATAAAGCTAGGCTTTTAGCGGAAAGGTATCCTTATCAACAGTGTGTTGATTGCGACGAAACCTTTTACATGTTGCCACGGTAAATCCATTTGGATAATGCTTGTTAATGCTGCATGTTTCATTTATGAAATATGACAGCTGAACGGGAAAATCGCTTTCCTGAAAAGGAAACCTTTTCAAGGATGTTTACAACATCCTGACGGTTTTGTCATACCAAAACTAGCAAACAAGGTTTGCAGGTTAATCGATCCATGTATGGATTGAAGCAAGCATTGAGTTCTTGGAATTATCGTTTTGATATAATCATAATGGAGTATGATTTAATTCAAAACGAAATGATTCTTGTGTATATAAGGAGGTTAGTGGGAGCGCACTGACAATAAATGTCCTATAAATAATGATAATATATGTCATTTCTTGGAAATGATATTCCCATAAAACAATCGGTGAAAGCTTGGCTTTCATGAAAACTCTCCGAGAAATCGTACATTGAAAAATGTACGCGACCTAGTGTCTCATACGCTTTGAGCATATGGATTCACAAACAGGCCAATCCAAGTGATAGTCACTGGATTAATATTAAGAACATCCATTAGTATCTTAGAGATCTAAGAATGCTGTCTTAATCTATGGAGAATGAGAACTTGAATTGACTGGGATCACTACTGCAAGTTTCCCAACCGATAAAATGATTATAAGTCGCAAAACAGTACTACACAGTTTGAATAACGGAACAGTGAGCTAGAAATCTTCCAAGTAAGATACTGTTACCGAATAAACAACAAATGCGGGTTATTGCTGCAGCTGAAGCAGCAATAGAAGCCTTATGGATTGATAAAAAATCTGATTAGATCAGATATAGTTCTTTTAGCAGCTGAGCTAGGCTTCAGCACAGGCTAAAGAATTAATGGTCTCATCAACGATCCAAATATATACTTCGATATTCATCTGATTCGTTCGGATCATACATCGTGGCGATGTGATGATCGTATAAATCGCATCAGATGATAATCAAGCAAATCCGCTGACGAAAGCCTTTCCTCAGCAGTTTGAGCCAACCGTACATAGTTCGGGTGTCAGACACTCGAGTGACTGGCTATAGGCCAAGTGGGAGATTGTTGGACAATTATGACCCATAGCGTCACTATTTGTACAGATCATGGTGTTGTTGTACAAATTAACTATGTGACAAATGAGATTGCTCTCTTATCATTTGTGATTAGATCACCTAGACGTATAAATAATAGGAGGTCCTTATGATTTGTTCCTGGATTGAGAATGATATGAGACAGTATCAATCCACGAAGGATAAATCATTAACTATCCCTAGTCAGAGTATTATCGAGATTGGACATCGATAATGCGTAAAAGACTAGTATTACACTTGTGCACGTTGTGAGGGCACAACGACATAATTCTCATATATTTGGGTATAGGATACTCATGCAAGTGTAATAGGAGGTTGTGTTTTACCGATGGTACGGAAACAGCTTCGCTCTGGATAGACCCCTTCGGAATTCCATTGGTAGTATAACTATGTGTCTATGGAAGTCCAAATTCAGGGTAGGTGTATTTGGTCTTAACCTGAGACTTGCACCGCTAATACTTGTGACAATCAATATACTTTGGTTTTGGTCGTCCAGGGCTTTAACCAGTTCTTTGTACGCCTCTTCTGGGTATATTGAGAATCGTAGTATTGGGTGTGATGTCAAGACGGAAGTATCACTTCAGTTATAGTGGAGATGATGATCACGTAGGATACGGAACTTGTTATCTTATATGCTGTAGCTATCGGGATATTATGACTAGGTCATGTATATCCGATTATAGAGACTAGTTACCAGACATCCGATATGTGCTTCGTACGGGGCATACACAATTCCAGCCCCATGTCTAGCACGTGACCATCCGATACTGGATCAAAATACAGAATACTATGTATATTATGCCTGATATAGATCGCTTATTCCTGTAAGCATATTTCTGGAGAATTGGGTAGGCATGGCGCTTTGCTAGAAGTAAACCTTTTCTTGTAAATCAGAAAAAGCGTAGTGCTAGGTACTTACATGTTCGGATAGTCCAACGACCGTATTTACTACCAACATATCTGGGGATCTCATGGGTCGCTTCCCGAAGATTCACCGATGACGTATGACTCGCACTTTATTAATCTGGGATTAATTAGATGAGAGAGAAAATTAATCTGGGATTAATTGCGGAGATATTTTATCTAGGATAAAATATCATTAAAAGAGGGAAAATGATTAATTTGGAATTAATCGGTTAAAATAATATATTTGATATATTATACGAAATTGGATTTCGACGCGGAATTAAAATTAGATTTTAATTCGGGCGAGCGAGTTAATTTAGAATTAATTCATTATCGACATGAATAGTGATTTCGCTAGGCATAATCATTTAATTACGTCGCAATGGAAAATTCGTTAATTTGGAATTAGCGAACTCGAGCCCGGGATTGTTTGCGAGTGCATTCGTTGGTATAAAACTACAACATTAAATCCAATTTAATTTGTATTTAATACTAATTCAATATTTAATTCCAAATTAAATAATTACACTTTATTAATGTGCCTTTAGCGACTTAGATTCTAAATCTTATCTTTACGGGTCTCAAAGCCCAATTAACATTCAATGTCAATTTAATTAAATTCCAATGGGCTTTCAATTAATTTCATAGGCATGGACTTTGGTCAATATTGGTCAAACCAAATACCAAAGGTCATTTAAGGAATCACCCTTATTAGCCAAGAAACCAATTTAGGCCCATTAGGCCCAATTAAAATTAAAGGTCCATTTAGTTATATTTGGACTTTATGGATATGGTTTTGGGCCTAATTGGATCCAACCAATTAGCCTAAACCAAACTTGGCCCAACCAAGCCCATTAAGCCCAAATACAACTTTACAAGCCCAATTCAAAAATTTCGCCCAATTAATTAAATTACAAAATTCCAAATTTCACAATTAAATTAATCTAAAGTGTATAGCCATAATTAATTAACCAAATTAATATTTCCAAAACACCAATTTACATAATTAATCATGCTAATTATCATCAACACATGTCCAACACAATTGAATCAAAAATCATATCATTTTCCATGCTACTATTCACGGCAATTATGGAATTTTTGTCCAATTTCGATTTTAATCCAATTAAATCCTAAATCAACAATTCCCAAGTCTTTCAAACTCATCCAATGATTCAAAAAACAAAAATCACCATGACATTAGGGTAAGCTCACATTCGACCAAGACAAACATTTTGGGGAAAATTCATCCAATTCAATTTTCATCAAATTGACCATGCATAACACTATGTTATCATCATTCAAGCATATTCAAACAACCAATTTCATCCAAACATGCTCAAATCAATTTTACCCAATTTTAACCCTAAATCAATTTCATGCTTAAACAAGACTCTTGATACCAATGTTGGGATTCTACTATAGTCCCAAGATCAATTTAAGCATTTAAACATGTGAATACAACAAAGAAGTATGGCGGAATCATACTTACATTGATCGGCTTTTGGATGCGACGAACACAAAAATTCTTCAAGCTTTTCCTCCAAGGTGCTCACGGCTTTGACCTCCTTTTTGTGCTCTATGATTTCTTCAAGCTCCAAGCTTTAAGTGTGCATTCCATGCCCATGGGTGGGTTTCCTTATCACCTTTGGATGACTCCTAAAGTGTGCTAGCACTTGTGAAAATTTGCAACAAATCCTCACTTTGTCTTCTTCCAACTCTCGGCTTTGAGAAGCAATTTTAAAGAATTTGGCCCTTGGCCGAATTGGAGAAGAGAAGAGAGAGAGAAGAAAATATCAAGTGTGTTGGTTGTAATTGATTTCAAAAAATAATTAAATAATATACCAAATTCAAAAAATGGTACATGGCATTTAAGCCTTCCAACCACCACCATCAATCAAAAGTGACTAGACATCACATCACTCAAAGTGACAAGACATCTATCAATTGAATGACTAATGATGTGACTTTTGATGTGACTTGTGGGCCGCACTTAAATTCGAAATGCGAGTGGGCCCGCAAACACTCATGGGCTCGGGTTCGCTAATTCCGAATTAACGAATTTTCCGTTGCGAAGTAATTAAATCAAATTTAATTAAATAATTATGCCTAGTAAAATTACTATTCACGTCGCTAACGAATTAATTATAAATTAACTCGTTCGCCCGAATTAAAATCTAATTTTAATTCCGCGTCGAAATCTATTTTTGTATAATATCGAATATATTATTTTATCGATTAATTCCAAATTAATCGTTCTCTCTCTTTTAATAATATTTTATCCCAGATAAAATATCTCCGATATTAATCCTAGATTAATTTTCTCTCTCATCTAATTAATCTCAGATTAATTATATGCGAGTCATACGTCATCGGTGAATCTTCGGGAAGCGACCCATGAGATCCCCGGATATGTTGGCAGTAAATCCGGTTGTCGGACTATCCGAACACGTACGTACCTAGTACTACGCTTTTACCGATTTACAAGACATGGTTGGCTTCTAGCAAAGCACCGTGCCTACCCAATTCTCCAGAAATATTCTTAAAGGAATATATAATCTATATCAGGCGTAGTATACGAAGTATAGCGTATTGTGATCCAGCATCGGATGTCACGTGCTAGGTCTGGGGCTGGAATTGTGTCTGCCCCGTACGAAGCACATATCGGATCTCTGGTAACAAGTCTCTATAATCGGATAATCATGACCTAGTCATATTATCCCGATGACTGCAGTACATAAGAGCACCAGTTACGTATCCTACGTAATCATCATCTCCACTATGACTGGAGTGATACTTCCGTCTTGACATCACATCCAATACACTACGATTCTCAATATACCCAGAAGAGGCGTACACGGAACCTGTTAAAGCCCTGGACGACCAAAACCAAAGTATATTGATTGTCGCAAGTATTAGCGGTGCAAGTCTCAGGTTAAGACCAAATACACCTACCCTGATTCGGACTTCCATAGACACATAATCATACTACCATGGAATTCCGAGGGGTCTATCCAGAGCGAAACTGTTTCCGTACCATCGGTAAACACAACCTCATATTACACTTGCATTAGTATCCAATACTCAAATATATGAGAACTATCGTTATACTCCCACAACGGGCATAAGTGTAATATTAGTCTTTTCCGCATTATCGATGTCCAATCTCGATAATACTACGACTAGGGATATTTAATGATTAAACCTTCGTGGATTGATAAGTCTCATATCATCTCAATCCGGAACTAATCATAAAGACATTTTAACATTTATATATCTTGGTAATCTAATTACAAATGATAAATGAGTAATTTCCTTTGTCACATAGTTATTTGTACAACAACACCATGATCTGTACAAATAGTGATGCATGGGTCATAATTGTCCAACAATCTTCCACTTTGCCTATAGCCAATCATTCAAGTGTCCTACACCCGAACTATGTACGGTTCGCTCAAACTTCTGCTGAGAAAATGCTTTCGTCAGCGGATTTACAGTGTTATCATCTGATGCGATTTATTCGATCATCACATCGCCACGATGTATGATCCGAACGAATCAGATGAATATCTGAAGTATATATCTGGATCGTTGATGAGACCTATTAATTCTTTAGCCTGTGTTGTAGCCTAGCTCAACTGCTAACAGAATTACTCCTAATTTTATTAGGATTATTATCAATCCAAAAGGCTTCTATTGATGCCTCAACTGTTAGCCGTTGGACCGGGAACAGCTTCGCTCTGGATAGATCGCTCGGAATCCCATTGGTAGTATGTAGGGGTGGCAATTTGGGTCAGGATTCGTTTATTCGTTCGATTTGATTCGGTTCGCTTTAAAGGGAATATGGGTTTGGAAAAATAGATTCGTTTAATAAATGGGTCAATTCGGTTCGATTCGTTTATTAAACGAATCGAATCCGAATCGAATATTAATTCGATTCGTTTAATATCCGTTTAATTATATTACAAATTAATCATTGTAATTTTGTACTAAAGTATTTAAGAAGAAGGATATTTTAGTAATTACATACTTAAAGCCTAAAAATAACTATATAAAGAAAAATTCTAAACCTAAACCTAAAACTCTCTCTCAAATCTCACTAAGTCGCCTCTTCTTTTCTGAGTTTCTCCTCACGGCAATACCACAAACCCATCTTCTTGTTGCAGCTTTTGCCCACCACCACTGATATTCATATACCAAAATTGCTCTTGCACCTTGACATTCTCATCCTCATGAATCTCGGCAAACAGCGACTTCAGCAATGACACCGGTAGAATCCAGAAACCATTGATTCAAAATGACACCAGCAGCTCCGTTTAGAGCGTTCGAAAACCACTCATCAGATTGCATAGTTTTGGTTTCGAGTGTTGATTGAGAAGATTTCACCGAATATTTATTTGTGTTTCAAAAATAATGTTTCTGGATTCATCTTTTTTCTTACCAAATTACAATGATTAGGGAGCTTATTTAAGGATTTTTAATCTATAACAATGAATATGCTTGTTGTCCAGGATTTTTAATCTATAACAATGAATATTCCACTGATTTTGTATTTAATTTTCATTAAACGAATAAACGAATCGAATACGAATATTCATTTATTAAAAGAATCGAATTCGATTCAATTCGTTTAATTTTATTTAAACGAATCGAATAGGAATATTCATTTATTAAACGAATCGAATTCGGATCCTAATATCAGGATTTGTTTAATAAACGAATCGAATTCGAATTTAGTATATTACGATTCGATTCGTTTAGTATTCGTCACGAATTCGATTCGTTTATTAATTTTGCCACCCCTAGTAGTATGACTACGTGTCTATGGGAATCCGAATCAGGGTAGGTGTATATGTGACAAAGGAAATTGCTATTTTATCATTTTGTAATTGGATTACTTGGATATATAAATGATAAAAGTCCATATGATTAGAACCGGATTAATAAGATATGAGACAATATTAATCAATGAAAGGTTTAATCATTAAATATCTCTAGTCATAGTATTATCGAGACTGGACATCGATAATGCGGAATAGGCTAGTATTGCACTTGTGCGCGTTATGGAAGTGAAACGGCATAGTTCTCATATATTTAAGTATTTGATACTTATGCAAGTGTGATAGGAGGTTCTGTTAGCCGTTGGACCGGGAACAGCTTCGCTCTGGATAGACCCCTCGGAATCCCATTAGTAGTATGACTATATGTCTATGGGAATCCGAATCAGGGTAGGTGTATATGGTCTTAACCTGAGACTTGCATCGCTAATACTTGCGACAATCAGTATGCTTTGGTTTTGGTCGTCCGGAGCTTTAACAAGTTCTGTGTACGCCTCTTCTGGGTATACTGAGAATCATAGTGTATTGGGTGTGATGTCAAGATGGGAGTATCACTTCAGTCATATGGAGATGATGATCACGTAGGATACAGAACTGGTACTCTTAAATACTGCAGTTATCGGGATAGTATGACTAAGTCATGATTATCCGATTATAGAGACTAGTTGCTAGTGATCCGATATGTGCTTCGTACGGGGTAGACACAATTCCAGCCCTAGGCCTAGCATGTGACATCTGATACTGGATCGTAATACGCAATACATTGTATACTACGTCTGATACATATTATATATATTCCATCTTGTAAATCGGTAAGAACGTGGTACGGGGTATGCACATATTCGGATAGTCCGATGATGTATTTACTGCCAACATATCCAGGGATCTCTTGGGTCGCTTCCTAAAGATTCATCGATTACATTTGACTCGAACAGAATTAATATGGGATTAATTATGAGAGAGAAAATTAATCTGGGATTATTTACGGCAAGAATTAATCTGGGATTAATTATGAGACAGAAAATTAATCTGAGATTAATTATGTCAAGAATTTATCTGAGATTAAATTCGTCTAGAAGAAATAACGCGATTAATTAGGAATTAATCGGTAAAATAAATTTAATAGTTAAATTGGATTTTTCTACTTAATTTATTTATTTGGGCTAAAATAATAATAGATGTATTAATTGAAATTGGATTTCAATGCGGAATTAAATTGGATTTTAATTCTAGCGAACGAATTAATTTGGAATTAATTCGCAAGCGACTTTCGTAATAATTTTACGATGTATTATTATTTAATTAAATTGGATTTAATTACGTCACGATAGAAAATTTGTTTAGTCGGATTAAACGAACCGGGCCTAAAGTGTGTTGTGTAAACCAACCAAATTTTGAATTTTAAAGTGGTGAGACTCACTTTACTTACATCATATGTCACTTTTGTGATGGAAGTGGTTGGCAACATTAAATGTTGGACTTTAATAACACATTACACAATTTTTTATACAAGTTTTTGAAAACTTGAAAATCACTATTCCTCATTCTCTCTCTTTGGGCGTGACTTGCCTTTCCTCTCCATTGATTTTTCTTCGAAAATCTTAAAAGCTAGCACTTAAAGGAGTCTTGTGAGGTGATAGGAAAACTCACCCTTGAGTTTGGAATGCAAAAAAAACCTTGGAGCTTACACACATCCATATAAAAGTTTTGAATCTCATCCAATCATTGTAAGTTTTTTCCGCAAACTTCTTGATGTATTCACACACAAATCATCTTAGTGATCTTATGGCATGTGTAGGACACTAACAGCCTCCGGTGATACAAGTCCACCTAAAAATTTCATTATTGATCTGATTACTTTTGCAGACATAATATCCAGGAGGATGGAGGCAAGCCAAGATGTAATGACGAAGAGCCATGAAAAATCTTGCAGACTCTAAAGAGAATGAAACAACACATATATGAGAAAACTTCTAACTTCAGGAACGAGAGGATTGAAGGCCAGTAAGCGATTTCTAGGCCAACAAGACAGGAGGAACTCCGGGGAGGCAATCCTCTGGAGGATCTCATGAGACACATGGTATATCATCTCCTTATGTACCAGATCCTCACCCTTCTCATTCTCTTCTAGTGGATGAAAGATATCAGACTCCTCACATAAAGGAGGAAGTTTGAGGATTTACTAGGATTCCCCCTGTCGATGGCCATCATTTCGATAATGGCAGGCCTATGGCTCCACAATAATTCATTGGAGCCTCAAATCTGAACACTATTTTTGCAAATTATGAAGAAAAAAACACGCAGGAATGTACCCGTGGAGCATTCCTCCAAATCTCAACAAAGGAAATCCTCATTATCAGAAGAAAAGGAAAAAAAATGAGGATTTGTAAGGATTCCTGCCACCAACGACTTCCAATTTGACAATGACAGACCTATGTCTTCTATGGTTCCACAATAATTCGTTGGCACCAATCCAACCACCCATCCTACAATTTATGAAGAGGGAGTGCATGTATGAGTGGACTTATGGGGCATTCCTTCAATTGTCAACAAAAGAAATCCTCCACAAATACGTTGTAAGTATCACAGTTCCTGCAATCGTACAATTATTTCTTACTGGGAATTTAAAAATATTGTGCAGGACATGATCAATAAAGATATATTAAAGTTTTCAGAGGAAAAGAGAATTATTCCTCCAATGAAATTTGTCAATATTGTAATTTTTAAACTTGCAGGACTTGTCGATGCCAAAAGGAGATAAAGAGGAAAGACTGCATAAAGCTATCCAGGGAGGATGATCCGCAAGGTTTGGGTTCCCAAAAAGTATTTAGTGTAGGAAGATAAAGTAGGATGGAGTCTTATGAAGAATAGACAACCAGAACTTGGTTTCCTCCAAGAGGCCATTCACTTCCTGCCTTTACTTACAGTCGAAATTCGTGACTCTTCTAAAGGTCATGGCAAGCAACCAATGGCATAGGGTGGAGCATAAAAAAATTTCCTAAGAAACTTTCCTAAACTTAGAAGAGAAGACAATTACGCTAAAAGACTACTCTAAAGAAAAATGAGGAGATAACGCCCAAGTCAAAATTTTACGGGAAATCTACCGAGGATCAAGAATCAATAGAGAGCTCGGATGGTAGGATGAAAGAGCTTACATAAAGGAGCTTCATGGTATGAGGAATTCTTATTCATGTTGATTGCACCACAACAAGTTCGACTCCACCATTAAACTCTCATAAGGAAAATGAGGAAAAGACAATAGGAAATGCAAAAATTACACCTCCCGCTCATTTTCACTTGGAGGATAAAGAGGAAAAGAAGCCTATCTAAATCGTAAAATATTAGGTTGCAAAAAGAATAGTATTCCAATTTGTGGTAAACCAAGCTCTCTCCATTTACCTGTTATCTTTTCTTATTTTTTTAATATTTTGAGCACAGTGGCGATCTACATAATTTTATCATATATTTGTTCATTTCTTAACTTGCTGTAAAGGTAGGCCAACTGACCACTTTAAGTATAAATAAAGAAACGAATCATGATATGGCTTGTTTATGCAAAAAAATACTGAAAATATTTCATGATACGCTCAGACTTTTAGACCCATAGTTTTTAATGGCTCCTCGGTAATTCTTCATAGCCAACACCTATCCTGCCATGAAGAATGAGCAAGAGGTCCTGAGAATTTAACAGAATCCATTAACGTTTCTTTGTTTTCTGTAGAGGAAAAAGAAAAATACATGGATCCCTCTAGTTTTTTCATGATTTCCTCCAGTATGATGGAGAAAATTCCAAAAAAAAAAAATGAAAGAAAAGAAAGTGGCAGGAATAGCATGCCAATAGCCGCATTCATAATGCCAAATCTATTCCTAACAAGCATATCACAAGTCAAAATCGTATGAGTTACAATCAAGAATGTTACATGCACAAAATGGAAAAAAAAAAAAACCTTGATGGAGCCGAAGACAAGCCTGACGGAGCCACAGTTGATCGAGGAAGAGCGCACAAAGTAGCCTCTAAGCTGGTTTCGGTTAGGAATTGCATCTGGCTTCTGCGAGATGATTTATTAGACTGAAGTGTGTGACACAGAGGAGTCTACCTTAATTAGGACTTGTTTTAATTTTAGGGATTTGAAATCTTGTTGACTTAAATTAGGATTTGGGGCTATCTTTGGATTTTTTAGAAATTGAGGGAAAGATTTGAAAAATTCTCTTTTGCATACAAAAGGTCATATCATTGATAATTTTTTTACTGATACAATGCCTCATCAGTTCAGAAAAAGAAACTTTGAGTTTTGGAGATTTTGACATCCTTTGAAAAAATTGAGTAGGATCGGAACTTCAGGTGTACAGAATTGAAAAGGCTCCATGGAGCCTTCAATTTGATGGCTTTGGTACTGAAAACTCAATAAGAGTAAGAATTTTCATTACTCCTCATACGGGATCTAAAATAGCATTATCCTTCAATTTAGAGTTTGAATGTACTAATAATCAGGCAAAATATGAGGCACTCATAATTGGGCTGGCAGTCCTCAAGGAATTGGGAGCAGAAAATATCGTGATCAAAGGAGATTCGTAAATGGTGCTGAAACAAGTAGCAGAAGAATACAAGTGCAACAGCTTTTCATGAGCTTCCTATTTCACAACTGCCATATAGATCCTGTAATTTTTGGAAGAAATGACATTCCAGCATGTTCCAAAAGAGGATAATTGGGAAGAGCCGTTCAGAATCCTCAAAGTGTTGAGAGGAAATTCCTATTGGCTATAAAATTTGGAAGTAGAGCTTCACTAAAAGTACACCAATAGAAGTATATTCCATATTCCTCTTTGCCTAGTTTTAAATTTCTTCATGGTAAGCCACTAAGCCACCATCATGGCTTAAATTTTTTTTTTTTTTAAAAAGACATGTAGTCAAGTTTGGCCTATTGGCCACTTCGTCATGAATAATGAGCCAACATATGGCTTGTTACAAATGGGATTTTAAAAAATGGTACAGTAATATCCTCAGATGATTTGAGGAATGAATTCCTCTAACTTTGAGGTCATTTTCTCCACATTTAAAAGAAAAATACATGACGTCCTCAAATTTGTGGAGGATTTCCTTCAATTCTTCCATGATTTCCTCCAATATTCTGCAGGAAATTGAAAATCATGATTCCTCTAATAATTTCACCATCCCTCCAATTTTCTGCATGATTCCTCCAACATTCTCAAACTCCCAAATATTAGCCAGAAATACATTCTCACATCACAAACACATCCATAATCACAATTCCTCCAACATGTTACAGAATTCCGATCTGACAAGAAAAATTACCAAACTTTACAGTAAAATTGGTGAAGACTTAGTGGAAGGAATGAAGAACAACCATAGATGGTGGCGGCGTAAGAATATGTGGGTGCTGTAATTTCTATTGTTCTTGATGATGCCATAGATGAGTTTGTAAATGTTAAAGAAATTGGGGATTTTGATGGTTTATGTCTCTTGAAGTTATTGGAAAAAGAAGAATGTGCCTTTGCTGAATAAATATTTGATGTAAATGAATTTATGGCTAGGAAAGGCTTATAGAAAATTAAGACAAAGAGACAATGGTAAAATTTATGGTCGGTGGCTTTTGTTGGAAATAGTGATTTGACTTTTATGGCTTATTTATTGGATAGGTTGGAATTTGAAAATTTTGGAGTTGGTGAAGAATGGGTATTTTGGGTTTTTAAGATTTTAAATTCAAATGACAAGAGATAGAAATGAATAGCTATGAAAGCATTAGTACTTTATACATGCTAATTCGCCCTCTGGGTTAAAAACATGCATTGAGCATTATTTGCACCCAAATTATTCAAATCAAACCTATTGCAAGCACAACTGAATTCGGCCCAAGCCTAGGAAATCAAGGATCAATGCTAGCCCAAATTCGGATGCCTCAAAATTAATCGTATGTGGATTTTTTCCATAATTTTCTCCAACAAAAGCAAGACGTGAGCAGCAAGAGGTCAAGTGGAAGAATAACAGTTGCATGACATAAGGAACAAGTAGAAAATTGGGTAATTGAAGGACATGATGATGGTTTCCAAAATGTGATATTTGCAGGAACGTGGAGGTACAACTAAGAAGGAGGATTATAAATACAAGGACATCAATTCAAAGAGACCAACAATCATCATCACAACAACAACAATCCAAAAAATCCAATATGTCTTTATGCATCAATTTCCAATAGTTAATTTTCACTCAAACTCTATGTAGTTGCAACCTGATCAAACTTTAAATTCAGTAGACTTCTTCTGTATTTAGAGTTTAATGCTAGTAAAAGTTCATTTCCCAGTAAATTTCAATTTTAGTAACTTTCAATTCAATGTTCATTTATTTTACAGCATCTTGCTAGAATTTAAATTGTTCATCACTTTTCAGACTTTATAGGACCAGTTTCACAATTAGCAGTTAAATTCCAAACTTCGAGAATCCGCTTCTCTTGCATGCCTGCACACAACACCAAATTTTTCTTAGAGCCAACACTTGTTAATCTTTCCTTATTCATTTTTCTTTGTGTTTCTTAATCTTTCTGTCAATAAATTTTGCAACTGAGTTGTTGAGGATCTTGTTGAGTCTTGATAAGTATTTTATGTCATCATTATTGTTGGTACGAGCTGCAGTGCTTAAGGAAATTGATTCTTGATCAAGATACAATAAGGGTAGTATAGACATTATATTTTTACGCATAATCCGATTATGAGTCTCTTATAGGAACACATCTGAAAAGTTTGGGAAAGTTGTAAGGTTTGATGCTAGAATGGAAAGAAACCACGGTAGATCCAAGAGAACAACCAAAATCTGGGACGGATACAAACCATAATATCCGATCGGACATACATCAAGTCTAGCCGGATATGCGTCGGGTTTCCAGTTTTGCAGAAAGATTCGATATCTTTCCTTCTTAGCCAATTTTCATAATAACTTACTTTACTTTTTAATCTATTTCCTGCATATAGAGATCTTTTCCTTGTTAACCAAACCCTATACACTATAAAAATGGGATCAAAATACACAAATAAGAGACTTCTTCTTGGAAAGTAAAAAAATATTAACAACCCATTTACTCCAGCAAGAGATCCGACATCAATCCTAAAACTTTCAGAGGTCTTCTCGGAGCCAAGTAACGCTTGAGGTACTACTTGAGGGCCCCAAACCTTCATTTTTTTATTTTTTAGTTTACTAAAATGACATCGCATATTCGGTCGGATATTCTGTATGTCCAGCTGTACATATAATCGACACATAGAAAATCTAACATTCAATTAGCTACATATGGTCATTTGTGTTCCGTGGTATTTAGAATAGAAATCCAGACATAGATTCTATAACCGACTCTGAATAGACGATAGTATGATTTTCACTCTGGATACAAGTCCACGTACCACACGAAAACGGACGTGTGCGGTCTTGTATCTATATTTATCATCATGCTTCTATATTGTTACGTTAATTTCTTATGATGTTGTCATGGGTGTCATATGGATATAATTTTACATTTCTAATCTTTCTGATTTACATAACAAATTAGGCCAGACATCCAGCATGTCCGGCCGGACATAACATTATATATCCGACCATACTTTAATTGCATAAAAAAATTTATACAGCCCGACTTCGTACGTTTAATTCACATTTTATTATTGCTTTGACAATTTCTGGACATTTTGTAATTTTGTATTTTATTCCTTTATCATTCTTTTTATTACGATTGTGCCATGTATGCTATATAAATTGTTGTTGCATGATTCTTGCATTATAATATATGTGGATCCTCTTTTGAATCTGGATATTATACTGGCATCAGTAAGGGACCATTCTGAACCCAATGGAGTTTAAGGTCGAACCTTGCGATGGGTGTAGTGGGACCTTAAATCATTCCCAATGTCTCATACTAGTGGTGACTCATCTATTCTCCGGTTAGTCCCATGTGTCATATTTGTACTCTCTACGAGTTGCGAGCCTAATAATATTGTGATCCCCGACATCATAGGCATAGCGGTAAAACGCGCGTTCTAAGAAGAACAAATTTAGCCTAAGCCTATGACTAATAGTTGGGCATTGGGCTATGCAAGTTTTCGTACCCATGTCCTCAATGAATTATTGGCCTATATTCAAACGGTTCTTTCCATTTTATTATTTTTTTTCTTTTTTTAATTATTACTCCGCATTATAACACATTTTGAAAGTTAATATAATATTATTTATGACCAATTGAAAAGAAAATTACTTTAATTGCAAAACTAACATTATAGTTATATAAATTTAAGTTAGGATTTTATGGTTTAAATCTCATTTACACTGGGTTAGGAAGAATTTAGTTGAGATTATTAAAAAAATGGAACAAAAGAAGAC
>SKCR01047899.1:0-40570 GCA_019454045.1 Zanthoxylum bungeanum | reverse complement strand
AAATTGTTGGCACTGGCTTAAGCCAACGTGGAATATCCTCTAGAAAATTTCTTAGCCATTCTGCTTCTTCAGCACACTTATCTAATGTAATGAATTCTGATTCCATTGTAGATCTGGCTATCACAGTCTGTTTGGAGGATTTCCATGATATAGTTGCACCTGCTAGTGTAAACACATAGCCACTGGCAGACTTTGAGTCTTTCATATCAGATATCCAGTTTGCATCACTGTATCCTTCGATTACGGCTGGATATCTATGATAATGCAACCCATAATTACGAGTAAAACGTAGGTACCTGAGTATTCTCACTATTTCTTTCCAGTGATCAACCCCTGGATTACTCATAAATCTGCTGAGCTTGTTTACTGTACATGCTATATCAGGCCTTGTACAACTTGATAAATACATCAGACTCCCAATCACTCTAGAGTATTCTACTTGAGATATACCCTCTCCCCTATTCTTTGATAGATGTAGACTCACATCTAAAGGAGTTCTAGCCACAACAGAATCATCATTATTGAATTTACAAAGAATTTTATCCACATAGTGCGACTAATCAAGAATAAGTCCATTTGGACTTCTCGAGATCTTTATTCCCAGAATGACATCTGCTAGACCCATGTCTTTCATGTCAAACTTAGATTTCAGCATATTCTTGGTAGATTTTACCATTTTAACATCACTCCCGACAATCAAAATGTCATCAACGTAGAGATATAAAATGACATAGTCAACTTCTGTCTCTCTTACATAAATACATTTATCACATTCATTGATTTTGAAACCATTTGCCAACATGGTGTCGTCAAACTTTTTATGCCACTGTTTCAGAGCTTGTTTCAATCCATACAAGGATTTTACTAACTTGCAGACTTTCTTTCCTTGTCCTGGAGCTATAAAGCCTTCAGGTTGTTCCATGTAGATTTCTCATCTAAATCTCCATTCATAAAGGCTGTTTTGACATCCATCTGATGTACCTCAAGATTGCGCAAAGCTGCAATCGCTACTATCATCCTTATGTAATTTATCCTCGTTACAGGAGAGTAAGTGTCAAAGTAATCAAGACCTTCATGTTGTCTGTAACCTTTAATTACAAGTCTTGTTTTGTACTTGTCAATTGATCCATCTGCCTTCATTTTCCTTTTGAGAATCCACTTGGACCCTAAAGGTTTACATCCTGAAGGAATATCCACTAACTCCCAGGTTTGATTTTGTAAGATGGATTCAATTTCACTATTGATGGCATCTTTCCACAAAGTACCATCAACTGACCTTACTGCTTCGTTATAGCTTTGAGGATCATTTTCTAGCAAAAATGTCAGAAAATCTGGACCAAATGATTTTTCTGTTCTAGCTCTTTTTCTACGTCTTGGTTCAAGTTCAACATCTTGTTGATCCTTTAGAATATTTATATGTTCTCGGTCCTGACTATCTTCAATGATAGCCTCATGTGCTTTGTTTGTGCATATTTGAATTCGAATTAGTTTTACAAGGAAACACGTATTCGAAAAAGGATGCATTCCTCGACTCCATTATCGTATTTTTGTGAATATCTGGTATATTAGACTTATGCACAAGAAATCGATAAGCATTACTGTTATGTGCATATCCTATGAAAATACAATCAACAGTTTTTGGTTATATCTTCACATTCTTAGGTGGAGGAATGATTACTTTCGGCAAGACACCCCCACACACTCATAGAAATTTATAGGAATGTACTCTTTCTTTCCACATTTCATAAGGAGTTTTCCCCTGCTTCTTTCCGTGGTACCTTATTTAAAAGGTAATTAGCTGATAAAATAGCTTATCCCCACATATTCTGAGGTAAGCCAGAGCTGATTAACATAGCGTTCATCATCTCTTTCAAGGTACGATTCTTCCATTCTGCAATCCCATTGGATTGAGGTGAATAAGGAGCTGTGGTTTGATGTATGATTCCATTTTGTTCACA
This sequence comes from Zanthoxylum bungeanum, assembly GCA_019454045.1. Classification (NCBI taxonomy): domain Eukaryota; kingdom Viridiplantae; phylum Streptophyta; class Magnoliopsida; order Sapindales; family Rutaceae; genus Zanthoxylum; species Zanthoxylum bungeanum. Next base: position 38,612 of record SKCR01047899.1, on the reverse strand, counting down.
AAGTGATTCAAAAGGAAAAACATACTTACCACCACGATCACTTCGTAACTCCTTAATTCTTTTATTCAGTTGGTTCTCAACTTCATTCTTATAGAGAACAAATTTCTCTATAGCTTCGTCCTTGCTTTTCATCATCAAATACACATAGCAAAATCTCGTGCAATCATCAATAAAGGTAATAAAATATTTATTACCGCCTCTTGATTGTATTGAATTAAAATCACATACATTGGTATGAATTAGATCAAGTGGTTCAGAGTTTCTTTCAATATTATGAAATAATGATCTAGTTAGTTTTGCCTCAACACAAGTATCACATTTATGTTTATTATCAATTTTAAATTTGGGAATGTGATTCATGTTAATTAATTTCCGCAAAGAATTAAAATTAACATGTCCTAATCTACCATGCCATAGATTATAGTACTCAACAATATAAGCAGAAGAATTAGCTTTATTGATATTCTTGGGTTTAACAACTATTACATTGAGCTTAAAGAGCCCATCAGTTACATACCATTTTCCCACATACATCCCATTTTTAGTCAAAACTACTTTATCAGACTCGAACACCATCCGGAATCTGTTCTTGTTCAGAAGTGATCCAGACACAAGATTCTTTCGTATTTCTGGTACATACAGAACGATGTTCAAAGTCAACTCTTTCCCAGAGGTCATCTTCAGAATCACATTTCCTTGACCTTCAATCTCAGATGTTGCTGAATTTCCTATGTATATTTTTTCCCCATTACCAGTAGGCTCAAATGAAGAAAACATGCTCTTGTCCGAGCACACATGTCGAGTGGCACCAGTGTCAATCCACCACTCTCTTGGGTTATAACCCACCAGATTCACCTCAGAAACCACATCAGAAAGGTTAATGTCTGAAACATCTTGAGTCATGTGTTCCATCACATTAGCCTCTTGGTTTTTTTCTTCTTCTCAGCAGTCTGCACTCAGAAGACTTGTGACCCATTTTGTCACAGTTGAAGCATCTTCCTTGAAATTTGGATTTCTTGGAAAGTCCTCCTTTAGGGCCCATCTTTGACCCTTTATTTTTGAGGTTCTTGTTCTTCTGGCCATGTTCAAAAACATTTGCTTTGGCCTCATGAGTTATCCTCTCTTGTCAGATACTCTGTTATCTTCCTCAATTCTAAGCTTAAGAACTAAGTCTTCAATGCTCATTTCTTTTCGCTTATGCTTTAGATAGTTCTTGAAATCTTTCCAACCAGGTGGTAGTTTCTCAATTATCGAGGCTACTTGAAAGGTTTCACTTAAAAACCATCCCCTCGGTATGAATTTCTGCTAGAATAATCTGCAGTTTTTGTACTTGGCTTATACAGTTTTGGAGTCAACCATCTTAAAATCTAGGAAGCGGCCTATGAAAAAAATTTTAGTACCGGCATCCTCAATTTTATATTTTCGATCTAAGGATTCCCAAAGCTCCTTAGTTGTTATCATTCCGGCGTACACACTGTACAAGGAATCACTAAGCCCATTCAGCACATAATTCCGACATAGGAATTCAGAATGTTTCCAAGCATCGATGGCATTGATCACTTGAATATCAATCTCACCCTCTTTGGGTACATGAGCATCTTCCTTTAGGAACCTCACAAGGTTCAACGTGGTCAAGTAGAAAAACATTTTCTGTTGCCACCGTTTAAAATTCTGACCACTGAATTTTTCAGGTTTTTCCGCAGCAGGATCACACATGGCTCACATGTCCAATAGGTTGTCTAGCCATAGAGGCAGCAACACTTTGGCCAGCCATAGAGGCTGCCACAACACTTTGGCCAGCGACAGAGGCTGCCACATTAAGCCCAGATGCTGGAACATTTTGGCCAGTCGAAGAGGCTGCCATGTTCGGATCAACTGTGTTTGGACTGATTTCCATATCCACAGATGAACTTTGTTTTAAGACTATTACACTTAGTTTGGGGATATTTGGTTACTGTGTTCTTACAAGGATTTGAACAATCAGTAAAAACACAACAACAAAAAGGAATCCAGAATCAGCCTCTGTTACTGAGCCCCTGATATGATGCTTCAGACCCTGATCAGTTGATTCAGACCCTGATGAGCAGAGCGGAACCCTGATGAGCAGAGCGGACCCTAATGGGCAGAGCAGACCCTGATGAGCGGATCCACACGAGTAGACCCTGACGAGTATAATCAGACCCTAGTGAGCAGACCCTGACGAGTAGAGTCAGACCCTAGTGAGCAGACCCTGACGAGTAGAGTCAGACCCTGGTGAGCAGACCCTGAAGAGCGGACCCTGATGATGAAGGTGCTTCAGACATTGAAATCAGCCCCTGACGATCCAGAAATCAAATTAGAACCGATCCATCAAACAAGATCAGACCCAATACTTTACTATTCCGAGGCTTGTTGATGCAGCAATAATCTCCTTAATACATAGTCATTAGTGGAATGAATATCGAACAAACTCATAGAAGATTACTAATAGATATTCCATAAAACTGTCAATATTTATCTTTTCGAGTTGAGTAGTTATTGAAGTCATTTGACTTGAGACACCACGGTGATCTTGTGAATGATCCTCTATGTCTGATACCATGCATGTCAGAAATATTTTATGGTCTGACCTCTGGGTGACTGTTAGGTATAGACCGATGCTCACGAAGATCAGTGTGTGTTAATATGAGGATTCGTCAGTCCATATGGTTGGATTATGTTTCCAGAAATTTTCAGAGTATATTCCGGAAATCTTTCGGCCAAAAGTTCGTTGAAGAAATGTTTCTTTAACATTATAATAATATTGAAAATGAGATTTGCATATATTATTTATTAATGGAATATAATTATGAAAATTATTATATATTGAGTAGATAAGGTTTTGACAGTAAAACTATAACATTACTCAATAGGAGACAGTAATGACGAAAAGACTATACATTAAGTTTTAACCTCAACCTGTATGGTTCAGTGCGTCGTGTTGTTTTTAGTCATGATTTGTAGGTGGGCAGGACTTCATGAATATATATACAAGTATATGAGATATATATGTATATATATAAGTAACAACCGAACGTGAGCCTATAGAGTTCCACTATATTAAGTTTACTCGTTGAGCACTAGGGCGACTTTCATCAAATGTTGACAAAGTATTTTGGATTTAAGGATTAAATTGTTTGATCCGATAATTCATGAGATGAATTAATTTAATTGAATTAATTAATTTTATATCAAAAGTTGATATAAGTTTATTGAATAATAGATGTAAATTTGATTTACATAAAATGAGTAATTAATTAGTGAATTAATTTAATTGTTAAATTATACAAAATTAATTACTTAGTTTATACAAATAAAGGTATTAATTATTTAAGGTAACTATAGTTTTTTATTAAATGTTTTTAGTTAAAGTAACTAAAATCATTTAATTGTAATTTAGTTTACCTTGGTTGGTGTGAATTTTTTAACCTTGGTTAAGTTAAATTTTTAAAATTTGTGGTGTATGGAAAAGATTCTCTTGTACCATGATTTATTATATGGTTTGGTTTTGGTTTTCTTTTTTTTTTTTATTAATAAAACAAAAGGCAAAAATATATATAATTTTTTTTTCACTCACTTTCCTAACCTCTGCTTGCTGCCGAAACCAGAAAAGAAAATGAATTGATTTTTTTTTTTTGCTCTCCAAAATTGAAGCCTAATTCTCACCCGAAAATTACTTAACAAGATATCAAGAACATGGAATTAATCCTTAAGACTTAAGGATCAATTTATGTGCTTGAAATGTAAATTTTTCTAGGGTTTAAGAGTTAAACCTTAGGGAAGTTTTTGTTGTCATTCTTGAGTGATCAAACTACATTTTGGTCAGCAAGATTTGTTCTTCAAGAAGCTATTGTAGGTAGAATAAGTTCAAAGATTCAAAGGGCTTGGATGCAAAGCTTCTCAAATTGACAAGGATTAAAAGCTATTGTAGGTAAATTTATTTTAAAAATTTATCGTTAGGTTGTTGTTGTTGGAAAAATTATTTATGGAATTGTTGGATAATTGTAAGCATGTATGTGAGGAATTTTTAAGCATTAAAGTGTATAGAAAATTAATATATGGATGATATATTGATTTTATATGCTTGGTTTATATTTGACAATTGTTGGAGAATATTTTGATGCTTGGATTAATTTATTAAGTGTTGATAAATTTATTAAAGTGTTTAGAATATTTATTTAAGCTTATGGGAATTATATTAATGCATGAAAAATTAATATATGATGATATATGATTTTTAGTGCATTCGAATAATTTTAAGTTTATGGAAATAAATATTTAAATACACCTTTTTAGGGTATTGCCGAAAAGAAAAAAAATTGCTCGGGATTTAATCTCGCGCGCGTTCTGCTGCCCTCGGCATATCATGTTCCTCCTAACAAAGTGGTATCAAAGCGATACATGCTAATAATTGTTCATGTCCTTTACAATTTTTCTTGATTGTATAAAATGCTCATGCGTACATGTAATTGTTGATTATATGTTTAGGCATTTTTTTTTGTACATGCATACATTTAAATATTTGTATGTGTTTGAGCATGTAAAATCTCTATACTAGATCTTAGTGTCATTAGTTTTGTATGAAAATATGACATGGTTCGGCTTGTCTATACGATGATAGTTAAACCATTATGATTATTCCCAATATTGCTAAAGCGTGAGGGATTGGTTATAATATTTTGTTCTAATCCGGTTAAACATTAGATGAGTCAAATTTAAGAGAAAGTATTATTCAATATTGTTAAAGCGTGAGGATAATATTAGTATCCTACATTTGACGATAGACAAGTTGATCTAAAATTGAATTATCCAATATTGCTAAAGCGTGAAGATAAGGTTCGATTTAGGACCGAATGCAAGAGTTGCATGAGATGTAATTGACAATAGTTGTCTACCTCTCAAATTTACAGTGGTCAATATTGCTAAAGCGTGAGACTTTCGTAAATGTCAAGAAGGATCTACTTCTCATTGTGAGATTTAAGAGTTAAATTTTCGTATTCTTGTTTGTAGAGATTATAAAGAATATGTAAGACAATGTGAGAGCACTTATAGAAAAAGTAATTACATACTCTATTTAGTGTTTTTTATCATGATATTTAAATATTATTTTCCACTTAATTTTATTTTTTCTTTTGTAGACAGAATGTCTGTTTCGAACTCGCTTTCACGTATACTTGATACGCATAGGCTCCAGGGTGCTGTTAATTATAACGTTTGGCTCATGAATCTCCGAATTCTCTGTCAAACGGAGCAACTTGAATATGTTCTAGATCGCCCAATGCCCGCAAGGGTTTCGGATGATGCTTTAGATGAGGAATGTGAGACGTTCAAAACATGGAAGGATGATGATCAGAAAGTCCGGTCATACATCTTGGGATCTATGGCGTCGGAACTACAAAGGAAGTATATGCCGATGCCTGATTCCGGATCCATCTTGTTGCATATGAATGAACTATTCAGTGATCGACCACAGGTAGAGATGCATAAGGTGGCTGTCGAGATTTTTCATACTTTCCTCCCTGAGGGGAAACCTGTTAGCCCACATGTGTTGAAGCTAATAGATTGTATCGAAGAGCTCGAAAAGATGGATATTCCTATTGACAACCGCCTCGGGAATAGTGTGATTCTCGCATCTCTTCCTAAGTCTTTCAAGGACTTTACTGTTAACTTTAACATGCATAAGATGTTTCCCATATATTCTGAGTTGCACAATATGTTGCTGACGGCTCAAGATGACATGAATAAGAATAGTTCTACTTTCATGGTCACTGGTGCTTCTCATTCTGGATCTTCTCAGGCTTCTCAAAAGCCGGCTGGGAAGAAACAGAAAAAGAAAAAAAAAGTTACAGGTAAAGGTCATAAGGTTGCTTCTGCAGGGGTTTCTAATCCAAATGTGAAGACGGATGTTGCAAAAGGAAAATATTTCCAATGCGGCATACTTGGACACTGGAAACCAATTGTCCAAAGTAATTAGCTTCTTTGAAGAAATCACCTTCATGTATTTGTTTTCTTATTATTGACATTACACTTGCTTTTGATTCTAGTTCGACTTGGGTGTTAGACACCGCTTGTCCCTCTTATATTTGCAATTCGTTGCAAGATCTGAGGGAAACTAGAAGATTAAAGCCGGGAGAGATCCAGCTGCGAGTAGGGAATGAAGATTCTCTACAAGTAGAAGCAGTATGAATTTTATTTTTGAAACTCTCTGATGAATGTAATATTAAACTTAATAACTGTTATTATGTGCCGTCTACGATACGACAAATCATCTCACTTCATGTACTTGACAACGAAGGATTTCATGAAAATATTAAAGATGGTCTTTTGAATTTATATGCTAATATGAATGTTTTGCTTGTTTCATGTCCCATGGTTGATGGTCATTACATTCTAACAAAAAATTTGTGATGTCTTTAATATAGAGAAATCTAAAAGGAAAAGATCGGATGAAGTAAATAGCACATAACTGTGGTATATGAGATTAGGTCATATAGGCATAAAACGCCTAACCAAACTAGTTAAGGATGGTTTGATATCGGATCTAACCATAGAACCTTTACCAGTTTGTGAATATTGTATTCAGGGTAAAATGACCAAATCCTCATTTAGTGGTGTTGGACACCGTGTTAATGATTTATTGGAACTTGTGCATTCTGATATATGTGGTCCAATAAATCATGCTACCATAGGTGGGTTTCAATACTTTATAACTTTTATCGATGATTTGTCACGATATGGTTATGTGTTTCTTATGGAACACAAATCGGAAACTTTTGAAAAGTTAAAATAATACCAATTTGAAGTAGAGAAACAAACCGGAAAACTCTTGAAATGCCTTCGATCAGATCGGGGTGGTGAGTACATGAGCAGTGAGTTCGTGAGTTATTTAAAAGAGAATGGGATTCTCACTCAGTATGCTCTTTCAGGCACTCCTCAACACAATGGTGTTTCGGAGAGGAGAAATCGAACTCTATTAGATATGGTTCAATCGATGATGAGTTTTACTGATCTACCTATATACTTGTGGGGCCATGCTCTAGACACTGCCACTCATCTTCATAACAAAGTTCCATTAAAAGTCGTTCCGACCACTCCGTATGAGTTATGGACTGGAAGGAAACCAAGTCTTAAATATGTTAAAATTTTGGGGTTGTCCTGCTTATGTAAGAGTTGCACAGCGGGATAAACTTGCACCTAGAGGGTACAAGTATCAATTCATTGGATATCCTAAAAATTTCATGGGATATCAGTTCTATGATCCCGCGGACCGAAATGTGTTTGTTGCTCGAAATGTAACTTTCTTAGAAACACAATTTGTGTTAGAAAGTGTAGATTATAGAATGATTGATCTTGATGAAGTCAATCAAAGTAACATTGAATCGAAGATAGAACCAGAAGTTCAGGAAGATGAGATACCTTTGACATAACCACCTCGTAGGTCACAAATGATATCGAGACTCCTTGTCAGATACAGGACGACATCTGACGATGCCCTCGATGTTTTCTTAATCGAAGAAAATGATCCTTTAACCTACAGAGAGGCGATGTTAGACATCGATATGGAGAAATGGCTGGAAGCTATAATCCAGATTGCCTCAATGCATGATAATCAAGTCTGGGACTTGGTTCCACTTCCAGACGGAATTGTTTCTATCGGTTGTAAATGGATTTACAAGAGGAAACGGGGGCCCAATGGAAAGGTTGAAACCTTTAAGGCCCGACTAGTAGCCATGCTTAAGTCAATCAGGATTTTATTGGCTATTGTCGCACATTATGATTATGAAATTTGGCAGATGGATGTGAAAATGGCTTTTCTGAATGGAAATCTTGAGAAGATATCCATATGGAACAACTCGAGGGATTCGCATTCGCCAAAGATCCCAATCTGGTATGTAAGCTTAAAAGGTCTATTTATGGACTTAAACAAGCTTCCCGTAGTTGGAATCTTCGTTTTGACGATGTGATCAGACTGTCTGGTTTCATTAAAAATGAAGAGGAATCATGTGTCTATAAAAAATGTTAGTGGGAGCTTGGTAGTCTTCTTAGTGCTTTATGTTGATGATATACTTATTATCGGAAACGATATATGTATGTTACAATCTGTCAAAGCCTATCTAAGTAAGAATTTCTCCATGAAGGATTTGGGAGAGGCCTCTTATATACTAGGTATAAAGTTTTATAGAGATAGAGCGAGGAGGTTGATAGGACTCTCTCAGTCCAAGTACATTGATTTGATCCTAGAAATGTACAATTTTGTTGACTATAAGACAGTCAATGTACCTTTTAAACATGATATTCATATGTCTAAGAAATGTGTCCTAAGATAGATAATGAAAGGGCTAAAATGGTTAGCCAGCCTTATGCTTCCGCTGTTGGTAGCATAATGTATGCCATGTTATGTACTAGACCTGATATCAACATGACTGTAAGTGTTACAAGTCGTTATCAGTCTGATCCGAGTTAGGACCATTGGATGGTTGTGAAACATATCCTGAAATACCTTAAGGGTACAGAGGATAAGTTTCTCATTTATGGAGAAAATGACTTACAATTGAAAGGTTACACGGATTCAGATTTTCAATCTGATCCAGATGATAGAAAGTCTACATCTAGGTTTGTGTTTTCTCTCAACGGCGGTGCCATTAGTTGGAAGAGAACTAAGCAGGGTTCAACTGCTGATTCCACCACCGAGGCAGAATATATTTGCTGCTTCAGAAGCCGTAAAGGAAGCTGTCTGGATCAAAAAATTTGTTACGGAGCTTTGAGTAGTCCCATCTATAGTAGATCATATTCCATTATTCTGTGACAACAATGGTGTGATAACTCATGCCAAGAAACCTTGCGTTCATCAGAAATCTAAGCATGTGGAACGAAAAATCACATAATTAGAGAAATTTTAGCTAGAGGTGACATTATAGTTTGTAAAGTACGAACTGAAGAAAATGTAGCGGACCCACTGACTAAAGCCTTAACTCCCAAGTTGTTTGAGAATCACGTGGAGTCTATGGGTATTAGATACCATCGTGAATGACACTAGATCAAGTGGGAGTGTTGGAAATGGTGATCGAGCACCATTCACCTTTCGTATGAATATTTATTATTTATGCAATGTAATATTTTCTTTATCATGATTATTTATTTATTTGTATGGTAATTTCTTACTTTTATTTATATATTGTAAATCTAGGTGTTAGATTACTCTAAGAGTTGGAGATTTCGAGTTTCACTCTGAACATTATATGAAATTAGTAAAGACCCGAGAGTTACAATATATGGTGATATAGTTGTAAGAGTTGCAAATAGTATTGAGAAATATCACGAATTCTCTCGAATATAAATTATTCCTAGTCTAGATCTATTGACATGGGTCGGGCATTATATTGGTAAGACTAGTGCATTGTCTATATATGTAATGGACATATGGTTTGTCTCAACAGACTATGAGCTTAGCGAAGTTCGTATAGAAATGTAGATATTCATTAGTGGAATGAATATCGAACAAACTCATAGAAGATGACTAATAGATATTCCGTAAAACTATCAATAGTTATCTTTTCGAGTTGCGTAGTTATTGTGGTCCTTTAACTTGAGACACCACGGTGATCTTGTGAGTGATCCTCTATGCCTGATACCATGCATGTCAGAAACCTTTTATGGTATGACCTTTGGATGACTGTTAGGTATAGACCGATGCTCACAAAGATCGGTGTGTGTTAATATGAGGATTCGTCAGTCCATATGCTTGGATTATGTTTCCAAAAATTTTCATAGTATATTCCGGAAATCTTTCGGCCGAAAGTTCGTTGAAGAAATTATTTCTTTAACATTATAAATAATATTGAAAATGAGATTTCCATATATTGTTTATTAATGGAATATAATTATGAAAATTTTATTATTATTGAGTAGATAAGGTTTTGACAGTAAAACTATAACCTTACTCAATAGGAGACGGTAATGATGAAATGACTATACATTAATGTTTTAACCTTGACTTGTATGGTCCCGCGGGTCGTGTTATTTTTAGTCATGATTTGTAGGTGGGCAGGGCTTCATGAATATGTATACAAGTATATGAGATATATATGTATATATATAAGTAACAACCGAACGTGAGCCTAGAGAGTTCCACTATATTAAGTTTACTCGTTGAGCACTAGGGCGACTTTCGTCAAATGTTGACAAAGTGTTTTGGGTTTAAGGATTAAATTGTTTGATCTGATAATTCATGAGATGAATTAATTTAATTGAATTAATTAATTTTATATCAAGAGTTGATATAAGTTTATTGTATAATAGATGTAAATTTGATTTACATAAAATTAGTAATTAATTAGTGAATTAATTTAATTGTTAAATTAATTTACAAAATTAATTACTTAGTTTATACAAATAAAGGTATTAATTATTTAAGGTAACTATAGTTTATGTAATTAAATATTTTTAGTTAAACTAACTAAAATCATTTAATTGTAATTTAGTTTACCTTGGTTGGTGTGAATTTTTTAACCTTGGTTAAGTTAAATTTTTGAAATTTGTGGTGTTGGGAAAAGATTCTCGTGTACCATGATTTATTATAATGGTTTGGTTTTGGTTTTTTTTTTTTTTTTTATTAATAAAACAAAAGGCAAAAAATATATATAATTTTTTTTTCACTCACTTTCCTCACCTTTGCTTGCTGCCGAAACCAGAAAAGAAAATGAATTGAGTTTTTTTTTTATTTTGCTCTCCAAAATTCAAGCCTAATTCTCACCCAAAAATTACCCAACAAGATATCAAAAACATGGAATTAATCCTTAAGAGTTAATGATCAATTTATGTGCTTGAAATGTAAATTTTTCTAGGGTTTAAGAGTTAAACCTTAGGGAAGTTTTTTTTGTCATTCTTGAGTGATCAAATCACCTTTTGGTCACCAAGATTTGTTCTTCAATAAGCTTGATTTAATGGAGTGATGAGTGGTAATTATATCACTATTTCTCACTCATTTAACTTAATATTTTATATAGTTTCTTGAGTTTTGTGAATATTTTGATGTGTTTTGTGTTATTTTGTAGATAAATAAAGTTTCAGGACTCTCCGGAGGTGATTTGGGGCCAAAATAGTGAAAAACAGACAAAATGACATTTTCGTAATTGTACGCGTCGCGACGCGCAAAGCCTTGTGCTTCGCGACTCCTAACATGCGCCAAAAGCTGCTAACGTGCGCCGGGTCCACAAGTCAGAATCTGAGAAGTTTGACTTTGCTAACGTGCGCCGTGCCACGTGTCCCCATCACAGTCGGTCTGCTAACGTGCGCCGTGCCACGTGTCATCATCCTACGGTGCCGACAATCGCCATCGCTACGTGTCAGCCACGTCATCGTCCACATCAGCTGTTGACCGAGTCAATATGCCACGTCACCGCCACGTCATCATCAACCAATCACGAAGTGCCACGTGTCACAATCATACGGTGCCAACAATCACTTTCGCCACATCATCGGTACGTCAGCGCCACGTCAGCATTATCATTGAGTTGCCAGCCGCCTTGCCACGTGTCACCTTATCTCTTTATCCGAATTGCCATGTGTCAGATAAGAATCTGAAGCCGACGAACCAGAAGCCGCCACGTGTCGTGTCGCGACGCGCAAAACCTTACGAGTCACGACGCCCAAAGCCTACCGAGGCCTATAAATTCAGCTCGATGTTTCAGTTGTAGATGTACCTTCCTCTCTGAATTCTCTGATGTAAATAGAGAGTTTTCTATCTAGTTTCTTTTAAATTTTAGTTTTGTAATTAATTTTAATTAAGTTCTATAATAGTAATAGTAATTTACTTTCTTTACTTTTACAGTTTTTACTATTCAACCATGAGGAGGTAACTTCCCCTGCTAGGGTGAAAGGTAATTATTTTACTATTACTAGTTAGATTAATCTCCCTTAAATATAATATATTCACTTTTTAAAATTTAACTTAATGAGGATACCGCTATATTGGCCGGTTGGTAATCATTTATAAACTGGTTTTAATCTGACTAAGCAAGGATACCGCCAGATTGGTCGGTTGGTAATTAAACTTTCTTACCGCCTATATGGCAGGTTCATGGACAAATTTTGATACCGTCTTTATGGCTGGTCGGACTTAATTTGACTTAATCAGGTTACCGCCTATATGGCTGGTTGGTAAAATCATCACAAGTTAATATATTATATTAAGGGAGATAACTAAATTAGCAGTAGTAAAAGTTGATCATTTTATCTTAGCATTTTATTTTATTGTAATTTTACTTTTCAGCTTTTACTTTACCGCAATTACTTTTCAGCATTTTTACTTTATGTCTTTTATTTTACTAGCCCTAGTTATGTGTCGTAACTAAATTAGTTATATGGGGTTGTGATGAACTCTAATATCACCGGTTTATAAAGGGGTTATTTTATAGTTTGGGTAATTTAAGGGTTTACTTATTAAGTCTTAAGCTTAATACGTCTTGTTAATTGGCCACTAATAAGATTGATCTGGTAAATCTAAAATAAACTTGACAAAGGAATTATAGGTTTCAGCCTTAGACTTAATAGCCCACGATCTTCCATGAGGATATATAAGTCTTTAATAGATTTTCTTACAGGATAGACATATACCTGTCGGGCGGGGGTAGCCATAATTGGAACTTAAACTTAATGAATCCAGATAATTTGGTTGACATAGACATATGGTTCAATTGGGTTATACTGGGTATTTGCGTCTGACCATCGACAGAGGCTTTCGTATAATTTAGTGTTCCAGGTTAGTAAACCGATTTATTACACAAACATGAAATAACCACTTCATCTTTTAAAAGATATTAGAAAGATTCACAACCCTAGATAGTTTCCTAATATTGAATTTTCTTAAACATACTTTCGTGCAATGTTATTTACTTGTTTTTAAATTTAGAATCATCATCATTTCAAATCAATCAAACAACCTGTTAGATACTAGTAATCATTTGACCTCATAAAATTAATAGATTAGGTATTAAGTCCTTGTGGGATCGATACTTTTTATACTACTTGAACGATATGTGCGCTTGCGTTATACGCGTGTGTGTAAGAACCGGTCATGAAGATAGAAGAAGTTCAAAGATTCAAAGGGCTTGGATGCAAAGCTTCTCAAATTGACAAGGATTAAAAGCTATTGCAGGTAAATTTATTTTATAAATTTATTGTTGGGTTGTTGGAAAAATTATTTATGGAATTGTTGGATAATTGTAAGCATGTATGTGAGGAATTTTTAAGCATTAAAGTGTATAGAAAATTAATATATAGATGATATATTGATTTTATATGCTTGGTTTATATTTGACAATTGTTGGAGAATATTTTGATGGTTGGATTAATTTATTAAGTGTTGATAAATTTATTAAAGTGTTTATAATATTTATTTAAGCTTATGGGAATTATATTAATGCATGAAAAAATTAATATATGATGATATATGATTTTTAGTGCATTGGAATAATTTTAAGTTTATGGAAATAAATATTTTAATACACATTTTAAGGGTATTGAAGAAAAGAAAAAATAATTACTCGGGATTTGATCTCGCGTGCGTTCCGCTGCCCTCGGCATATCGTGTTCCTCCTAACAAAGTTGGTATCATAGCCAACAATCCATGGCCTCTTCGAGTTTGAATCAATCATCATCTTCATCCTTTACTTTCACTAATCCAATTAAACTTGATCGTACAAATTTCATGATCTGGAAATCTCAGATCTTATCTTTAGTACATGATAATAATCTTGAAGGCTTTATGGATAGAAACAAAGAATGTCCAGCTAAGTTTATGCCAAAGGAAAAAGATGATTCAGAAGCTGTGCTCAAACCTAATACAGACTTTGATATTTGGAATCATCAAGATCAACTCTTGCTGAGTTGGATCATGTCCTCAATTAGCTTAGAGATCTTAAGTCTTATGGTAAGTTCTAAAATTTCTCTAGAATTATGGAACAATCTTGAGAAATAGTTTGGCTCAGAAAAAGTAGCTAAGAAAGTGCATCTCAAGATAGGGCTTAATAATCTCAGAAAGAATTCTTTGACAATGACACATTATTTCACTAAACTGAAATCCATCACTAATGATCTGGCGATTGCTGGAAGTCCAGTAAGCGATCTTGACTTTATTACTCATATAATCATTGGACTATGACCAAATTATGATCATGTTGTTGTATACATTGAAGCTAATCTGGTTAAGATGACTATTAATGAAGTTGACTCTATGTTATTAACTCACAACGCTAGAATTGAGAGTAATCATGTTGTGGCAAACAAAGAAGCAAAGCAGAATTATGCTACTAACATTGCACAATAATAGTCAAGAGAATAACGGTAGAGGGAATTCAACATTGAATCAAAATAATAGAGGCAAGAGAAATTTTGGTGGTGGCAGTAACTAGGGATGGCAAAATCCGGATCCAGACCCGGGTAAATATTTCCGGATCCGGTTACCCGGATTGCTTTTTTTTTAAAAAAAATTTTAATTGTATTATTTTATATTTATATTTGTATTTTGTCAATTTTATTAGTTTTATTTCAATTCTTTTAATTTTTTATTATATTCTATTATATATATATATATATATCCATAATATTTTATATTTTTAATATAATCTAATTTTTATTTTTATTTTTATTTTTTTCCAGACCCGGGTCTACCTGGTCCGGTCCCGCGTGATCCCGGGTCCGAACCCGGAATCACCCGGGTCTTAATTTTAAAGACTCGGGTCCGAATTTTTTAATTCTGAACCCGGGTCTTCCCGGACCTGGGTCGTCCGGGTCCATGCGGACCCAGGCCGGGTCCGGGTCTTGTTGCTATCTCCAGAAGTAACAAGGGTGGTTTCAACCCAATGGGAGGTTTTCAAGGAAGAGGAAACAACTATCCTAGATGTGGTTTTAAAGGAGGTTTCAATGGTGGATTTAGTGATTTCAGTGGATATGGTAGAAGTGATTTCTCAAGAAGTGTTTCTGGTGGCGGCAGAGGTTTTATTAGTGTTGGCTTTAATAATAACACTGTTGTTGTTTGTCAAATATGTTTTAAGTCAAGGCATAGTGTTATGAAGTGCATGAATAGGTCTAGCAGCAACTACTCTCTAGAAGGGAACTTTGGAAATTATGAGTGAGGCTTTCAGCAGGCAATTGCAGGACAAAACCAAAGGCCAAGAGCTGCTTTGTGGTTACTCATGAAGAGTTTGCAGATCAAGGTTGGTTTTTGGATTATGGGGAAACACATCACATTACCAATGATGTGCAAAATCTGAGTGATGTAAGAGATTACTAAGGTAACAAACAGTTTTTTGTTGGTAATGGAGAAGGTATACCAATTACACACATTGGATATATGTGTTTTAAAACATCTTATGGTTACAGTTTATAACTTTCTGAAATACTATGTGTTCCAAAATAACTAATTTAAAAGCTTTTAAGTATCTATAAGCTTTTGTCATATAATAATATATTATGGTTCTGCAAAAGCATTTGTAATCTCTAAAACTCAAGATTCAACCACTTTGATTCTGTTGCATAATTGGTTTGGACATCCAAATAAACATGTTTTACAAACCTTGTTGTTTTCTTATCCATTGATCTCACATAATGCTACATGCATTTTCAATTATGTGATGCTTGCCAACTGGGCAAAATACACCAGTTGCACTTTCTGTCTACAGACATCAAAACCAAGACACCTTTAGAGTTACAGTATACTGATCTCTGGGGACCAGCTCGAGTCAGTTCCATGGATGAATATATAGTGTTTGAGTCATTCTTGAAACAAAATGGGATTCAGTTTAGACACAGTTGCCCTAATACACACCATCAAAATGATGTTGTTGAAAGAAAACACAAGCACATTGTTGAGACAGGTCTGACTTTGTTAGCGCATGCCTAAATGCCTATTAGTTTTTGGTGGGAATCTTTTCACACATCAACTTATCTTATCAATAGACTACCCTTAACTACCTTAAACAATTTGTCCCCATTTCAAAAAATTCATAACCTACCTCCAGATTATCAGTTTCTAAGAGTTCTTGGTTGTTTTTGTTTCCCTTTACTTATAGCTTATAACCAACACAAGTGTGATTTTAATTCTCAAAAGTGTGTAATGATTGGTTATAGTCCAATTCACTAAGGTTACATGTGTCTAGCTTCAAATGGTAAAGTCTATATAACAAGGCATGTACAATTCAATGAAAGTGAGTTTCCTTTTAATTTTGAGTCATCCTGCCACATTCTGATGAATCAGTCACCTCTCAAACACTTCAATTTCCTCTATTTTCTTCTGTTCCAGTAGCTAATGACAATAAATGTTAGTGACATATTCGCGAGATAGATTTTGATGATGCAACAAGGAAGTCTTTGACGCGCATTAGCGGACATTACAAAAAGATGTTGAAGCACATTGGTGATGAAGAGCAATGAATGTGAAGACTAGCGTCTATTGAAGAATTTTTTTTATGGTCTTAGCTTATGGCTCTCTTTGTAAAGTGAGTTGTTAATTTAAGTCTCTAAGCTCGTAGGACATATGCACATTCATTTAGATGCATTAGGGTCATGTGAAAAATGCTTTCAACTTTCGATTCCTATATTTTCTGCACAGGGACCGGCATACCGGTCTCCTACATCTGCATACAGGTGACTCTGATCTGCCTTGGGTAGATTTACATACTCTTTGGAATCAGGCTACTCTATACCGATCTCCCATACCAATCGGCTGAAGTTTGCACAGCTATTGGAACCGGGACAATTCATATCAATCTCTATACCAGTGAGGTAACCATCATACCGGTCAGTAATCCAGTATTTCGCTTTAATCTCTAATGGTAATATAGCTGTTATATTTTGGAAGGCCGACATACCGGTCTCAGACAGAGAGCATGGGTAGTATTTCACTTTTGCTATAAATTGAGCCCCAAAATCATTTTTGCAAACTTCTTGAACCTTTATATAATTTTCTTTAAGACAAAAACAGAGAATTTACAAAACTTTCATCATCATATACACTCTCATACTCAAGCTCACTACATACACTTTCATAACATTTAGAGAGCTCAGATTTCTTGGGTTAGCAACTGACACTTAAATCTTCTAATCATTTGTGAGTGCCAATTGTATTATAAATCTTCATTATTCAAACACTTATGGTTGGGAAGACTCTTGTTGAGTGGGTATACTCAAAAGGGAAATTTGTGTAAAGGTTGTGAGTGAGCTTAAGAAAAAAAATCATTGTAAAGGTTTGAGAGTGAGCCATTGGAAAACTCTTTGTGTAAAAGTTTGGAGTGAATTAGGGGACAAAACTCTTGGTTTCGAGGGAGCTACAAAAACTCAATGTAAATTATGGATTCAACTTAGTGAAAATCTTCAAGCGTGGCTTGGGGGAGTGGACGTAGGCAAAGAGTTGGTCGAACCACTATAAATCACGATGTCAATTTTCTTTATCCCTAAACTCATTTATACTATCGCAAGTTTATTTTATATTTGCATATTATTTAGTGACTTGCATATCAGTAATATATTATGATTGGGAAATTGATTAATAACTTAATTGGTAAAGCTACTAACTTAGTAGCGTAAAATCAGTAATAATTTTTATTTCCGCATATTGGTTGTTACCCAACTGATCGGTGAAATCACACACGTAACACAAGCACACATATCGCTCAAGTAGTATAAAAATATCGATCCCACGAGGACTTAATTTCTACTGTTATTATTAATTATTGATTCTATTTATTTACATGTATCTAATAGGGTGAGAAGGGAATGATCGCTGATTGGTTGGTTGAATGTGGATTTGCTAAATAAATAAATAAATAAAAACACAAAAGAAAATACAAAGGAAAATAAACAAAAGACACAAACATCTAGGGTTCTGATTCCACACAATATTATTCTAATGATGAATTGATTCTCCTATACATGTGTAATAAATTAGTTTGTCAACCCGGAACACGAAGATATATAAAGCATATGTCGATGGTCAAATGCAAACACCCAAAATAACCCAATTAACTATATGTCTATGTTAACCAAGAAACTCGGAATTCATTAAGATCAAGTTCCATTTGTGGCTACCCACGCCCGACAGGTATATATCTATCCTGAAATGAAATCTCCCCTAAAGTGAGATCGTGAGCTATTGAATCTAAGACTGAAACCTAAAATCTCTTCGTCAAGTTCATTTTAAGTTTACCACATCAATCTTATTGGTGATCAGGCAACAAGAAACATTACGCTTAAGATTCAATAAACAAGCCAAAACATCACACATAATATAAAGAAAATCAATTATTAAACTTATGAATATTGTGCTTCCTCACTTCCCTAGATTAAAAATAAATATTGGGGGTTAGGGGTGTTAGTCTCTAAGACATGCCACAAGATCCTAAACATGATAATATGTGTGAAATAACAAGAAAAGTGGCGGAATCACTTACATTGTTAAATGGAGAAATTTCGAAAATTCTTTTGGATGAAGCTCCAAGCTTGTAGTTATGTTGTTAATTCCTTGGGTGAGTTTCCCTATCACCTAAATTGACTCCTCAAAGTGCTAGCTTTGATGAAATTTTGAAACAAAATTTCATAACAAATTTTTAGAGGCATTCGGCCAAGCAAGGAGAGAAAGAGAGAGTGTGTGTTAAAAAAATTTAAGACTTGGTGTTTGTGTGTTGGAAAAAGCATTTAATAAATTAAGTCAACTACTTCCATCAAGTTTTGACCTTTGATGTAAGTCATGCGGTCCCACCACATTTTAAATTCAAAATTTGAGTTGGCTTCTTCAACACACAACTTGACATGGTCCCACCAAAGTCAAAGATATTTTGTGTTCCCAAAACATAAAAAGACACATGCAAAGTCACTGGCAATTTTATCGGGTTCGTTTAATTCCGATTAAACGAATTTACCGTCGCGCCATAATTAAATCCAATTTAATTAAATAATTATGCCTTGCAAAATTATTACGATAGTCGTTTTCGAATTAATTCTAAATTAATTCGTTCGCCCGAATTAAAATCCAATTTTAATTTCATATTGAAATTTGATTTCAATTAATATATCCGATATATTATTTTAGACACAAATAAATAATTTAAATAGAAAAATCTAATTTAACTATTAAATTTATTTTATCGATTTATTCTAAATTAATCGCGTTCTCTCTTCTATACGAAGTTAATCCCGGATTAATTCTTGCTGCAATTAATCCCAAATTAATTTTTTCTCTCATAATTAATCCCAGATTAATTCTATCTGAGTCAAATGTCATCGTGAATCTTTGGGAATCGACCCAAGAGATTCCTGGATATGTTGGTAGTAAATACGGTTATCGGACTATCCGAACACGTGCATACCACATACTATGTTCTCACCGATTTACAAGACATGGTTGGCTTCTAGCAAAGCACTGTGCCTAACCAATTCTCCAGAAATATTCGCTGAGGAATATCATCTGTATCAGGCGTAGTAACACTAATATTATGTAATACGATCCAGTATCGAATGTCACATGCTAGACCTAGGGCTGGCTCTGTGTCTGCCCCGTACGAAGCATATATCGGATCCTGAGTAACTAATCTCTGTAATCAGGAAGTCATGACCTAGTCATATTATCCCGATAACTGCAGCTTTAAGAGTACTAGTTTCGTATCCTGTGTGACCATCATCTCCAAATGACTGAAGTGATACTCTCATCTTGACATCACATCCAATACACTACGACTCTCAGTAAACCTAATACAGGCGTATATAGAACCTGTTAAAGCTCCAGATGACCAATACTAAAGTAAACTGATTGTCGCAAGTAATAGCGATGTAAGTCTCAGGTTAAAGATCATATACACCTACCCTGATTCGGATTCCCATAGACACATAGTCATACTACCAATGGGATTCCGAGTGGGTCTATCCAGAGCGAACTGTTCCCGGTCCAATGGCTAACAGAACCTCTTATTACACTTGCATAAGTATCCAATACCTAAATATATTAGAACTATGTCGTTAAGCTTCCATAATGCGCACAAGTGTAATACTAGTCTATTCCGCATTATTAATGTCCAGTCTCGATAATATTTCGACTAGGGATATTTAATGATTAAACCGTTTGTGGATTAATAATGTCTCATATCTTATTAATCCAATTAAACCATATAGACTTTTATCATTAATATATATCCAAGTAATCTAATTACAATAATGATAAAATGGCAATTTCCTTTTGTCACATAGATAATTTGTACAAAAATATAATGTTTTTTACAAATAGTGATGCTATGGGTCATAATTGTCCAACAATCTCCCACTTGGCCTATAGCCAATCACTCAATTATCTAACACCTGAACTATGTACATGTCGCTCAAACTTTTGCTGAGATATAGCATTCGTCAGCGGATCTGCAATGTTATCATCTGATGCGATCTTCTTGATCTTCACATCACTACGATGTATGATCTCACGAATCAGATGAAATCGTCGAAGTACATGATTGGATCGTTGATGAGACCGTATTTCCTTAACTTGTGAGATAGCCTCATTATTGTCACAATACAAATGTACGGGATCGGCTGCTAACGGAACTACTCCTAATCCAATTAGGAATTACGGATCCAAACTGCTTCTTTTGCTGCCTCAGCTGCAGCAATATATTCTGCTTCTGTTGTTGAATCGACAACAGTCTTTTGCTTGGAAGATTTCCAGCTCACTGCTCTGTTGTTTAAACAAAATATGTACCTTGATTGCGACTTACAGTCGTCTTCGTCTATTTGGAAACTTGCATCGACGAACCCAGTCACCTCAAGTTCTCATTCCCCATAGACTAAGAAAGCATCTTTAGTTCGTCTAAGATACTTAAGGATGTTCTTTACAGCAATCCAGTAACCATCACCTGGATCGGCCTGATAGCGACTGCACATGCTCAAAGTATATGAGACATCAGGTCGCGTACATATCATGGCGTACATGATCGATCCGACTGCTGAAGCATACAGAATTCGAATCATTGCATCTCTCTTATCTTGAGTTTTAGGACATATATCCTTCAATAAAGAGACGAAATGTGACATCGGAAGCAGCCCCCTCTTGGACTGGTCCATGTTGAATCTCTTCAACACTTTTTCAATGTACGAGCTCTGGGAGAGTGTCGGCAGCTTTCTAGATCTATCCCGGTAGATCCTTATTCCTAGAATAAAAGATGTCTTTCCCAGGTCTTTCATGGAGAATTTTAATGAAAGCCAAGCTTTCACCGATTGTAGCATGGGAATGTCATTTCCAAGAAGCAATACATCATCAATGTATAGGACAATGAATGTCAGTGCGCTCCCACTAACCTTTTTATATATATAAGAATCATCTTCGTTTTGAATGAAACCATATTCTTTTATGATCTCATCAAAACGATGGTTCCAAGAACGCGATGCTTGCTTTAATCCATAAATGGATTGGTTTAACTTGCAAACCTTGTTTGCATGTCTTGGTATGAAAAAACCATCAGGTTGTTGCATATAAACATCCTCCAAAAGGTTTCCGTTAAGGAAAGAGGTTTTAACATCCATATGTCATATTTCATAATCGAAATATGCAGCAATAGCAAGCATTATCTGAATGGATTTAATCATGGCAACAAGTGAAAAGGTTTCATCGTAATCGACACCATGTCATTGACGATACCCTTTAGCTACAAGCCTAGCTTTGTACGTTTGTATGTTGCCTTCCATGTCTGTCTTCTTTTTGAAGACCCATTTACAACCAATAGGCTTAATATCTTCTGGTACATCAACCAGTGTCCAAACTTGGTTGGTATATATGGAATCTATTATGGACTTCATGGCTTATTGCCATAAAACGAAGTCAATACCTTGTATCGCTTCCTCATACGCAGCCAGTTAATCTTCCTCAATAAGATTAATGTCTACATGAGGTGAGATCAGAAACCCATACCTCTCAGGGTTTTTTCTGAGTCTCTCCGAATTACGCGGTTCTTGTGTATCAGAAGATTGTGGAACAGTCTTATCCCTGATGGACTGTTCGTGTTCCGTGAGGGGGTCGGTGCCAGGAACAATATCACTCCGATTTTCATCGAGTTCTACTTTCCTCCCACTTACCACTGCATTCATGAATTCCTTTTTCTAGGAAAACCGCATGAAGAGCAACAAATATTTTGTTCTCTTGTGGGTTATAGAAATAATATCCTTTCGTTTCCTTAGGATAACCTACAAATAGGCACTTATCTGATTTGGGTTCTAGTTTGGTATTATCCAAACGTTTAACATATGCCCAGCATCCCCAAATCTTCAGGAATAAGAAACCCGGTTTTTTTCCTGTCCATATCTCATATGGAGTCTGTTTAACAGACTTTGACGGAACCTTATTCAAAATAAGTATTGCACTATTTAATGCGTATCCCCAGAAGGAAATCGGTAGCTATGTGCAACTCATCATTGACCTTACCATGTCCAATAAAGTTCAGTTTCTCCGTTCGGACACACCGTTCAATTGAGGTGTTCCCGGAGGAATCCACTGTGAAAGAATACCATATTCTTTCAAGTAATTTTGAAACTCATTGCTTAAGTATTCTCACCACGGTCCGACCGCAATGTTTTAATACTTTTGCCAGTCTGTTTTTCTATTTCGTGTCGAAACTCTTTGAATTTCTCAAAAGTTTCCGACTTGTGTTTCATAAGATACACATAATCATAACGTGATGCATCATCCGTAAATGTTATGAAGTATTCATATCCACCTCTAGCCTGGCTAGACATGGGCCCGCATACGTCACTATGAATGATGGCTAACAGCTCGGTGGCACGTACACATTCAACACTAAAAGGTGTTTTAGGCATTTTGCCTAACAAACAAGATTCGCAGACATCATATGAATTATGATCAAATCTGTCCAAGTATCCATTCTTCAAAAGTGTGGACATACGAGTTTTGTTAATACGTCCCAGACGACAATGCCACAAATAAGTCTTATCCGTTTTACTCAATTTGAGCTTTTTGTTTGTCATGTTATATGTTTGAGATTCGTTTATATTCAAAATATAAAGACCATTATTCACATCTGTTGTACATATAAAAATATCATATTTATAAACAAAACACCCAGTGTTACTGAATACAAATGTATACCTGCATCGGGTTAAACTAGATACAGAGATAATATTTCTAGTCAAACTAGGTATAAAATAACAGTCGCCTAATGTAAGTACATGCCATGAGGGCAGATTCAAAACATAGGTGCCAACGGCCAAAACAGCGACTCTCGTCCCATTTCCGACTCGTATGTTGATCTCCCCTGAAGCCAGTCTCCCGCTAATCTGCAGATCCTGCACATTAGTACATATGTGAGTAGAGATGGCAACAAGATCCGGACCCGGGCCGGGTCCGCATGGACCCGGACAACCATGGTCCGGGAAGACCCGGGTCCGGAATTAAAAAATCCGGACTCGGGTCTTTAAAACGAAGACCCAGTGATTCCGGGTCCGGAAAAAATTAAAAAAATAAATAATTAGATTTTAATAAAAAAAATATATAAAATATTATGCATATATATATATATAAATAATAGAATTTAATAAAAAAATAAAAGAATTGACAAAATACAAATAAAATATAAAAAAATACAATTAAAATTTAAAAAAAAAAAATCCGGGTCTACCGGGTCCGAACCGAGTAGACCGGGTCCGGACCCGGGAATATTTACCTCGGTCCGGAACCAGACCCGGGGTTGTGAAACCTCTTTCGGATCGGACACGGGTCCGGATTTTGCCATCCCTATATGTGAGTACTACATCCAGTATCAAAAATCAAATTCTTAAAACTAGTAGTAGACATGTTTATTTCAATAACAAACATACCTGAAGCCGGAGCCTTGCCCGCCTTCGCTTCCTTCAAGTCCGCCTTGAACTTACGACAGTCACGCTTCTAGTGACCCCGTTTGCCACAGTGTAGGCAGACGTCTTGAGATTTGTCTTTGTCTTCCCAGAAGACTGTGATGATTGAGTCTTGCCCTTCTTCTTTACACCCCAAAAGTCTTCGGCCAAGCCTTGGCCTTCTTAGATGTCGAAGTAAGATGCATCTCGCGCTTCTTGCATTTCAGAAGCTCTGGCTCTGGCTCTTTCAGCATAACCATTAACTCTCCAAGAGTTTTCTCTTGGTTCATCATATTATAGTTCATGATGAACCCGCCCCAGCAGTCGAGCAGAGACTATAAGATCAAATCTACGGAAGTCCCGGCCTCGAAGGTAATGCCCAGCTGACCCAGTTGTTCGATGTCAGCAATCATCTGCGACACGTAGTGTTCGATAGATGTACCATCTGACATACGAGAGTGAAAGAGCTTCTTCTATAACTCATAATTCTGAGATCTAAGATTAGATCTTTGAAGATCCTTCAACTTCAATATCATCGCATAATGATCTAATCATTTGTTCTAACGACGAAACTAAGGAGTCATTGCAGCAAACATAACGGATTGAGCAGTAAATTTATCATCACGGTGAGTCTTCCAAAGCTCATGCTCTACTGGCCGCTCAAGTTTGGGCTCAAGCCCGAGAGGTCTCTCTATCACATAGAGCAACTTCTCAGCTCCCATGACTATCATGAGGTTCATTTCCCAGTCTGGAAAATTTACGCCATTAAAGACATTATCACCCATGATTATGTCCCTAACGCTTATCTTTCCAGCCATTTTGATTGCTATAGTCCAACTATCCAATCAAATGTTTCAGGTATACTCAAATGCAATAGTTACTATAGTCCAATTATATAACCAACTACAAATGGAGTAGTGTTGAGTATAGTCTAACTGTTCAAAGAAAACAATAAATGATAATATTAGTCCAACTAATATATATAATAACGAGAAATAATAATAATAGAGTGCGCATATTAGCGAGTATTAAACGAAATTACAAATTTAATACTAGCCTCCCACTAATTTTCGGCGAGCCTCTAACCCTCCGTTGAGTACTCGGGAAACCTAGTTTCCTAGTGGGCTAGGATCCCGTTAAATAATACACAACCTTGACTTTGGCCAACGAGCTGTATAAAATTTAACTAAGTAGATCTCTAAGATCAATTGGATCTCATCCAATTCCTAGATCCGATAGGTGGACATCAAAGTCCGAAACATATATCTAATATATTTCCTAACATGTTTCCTCTGAATCAACTAAGCCTTGGCTTTGGCTTAACAAGCTTAATGATTCCAGTTAAGCGCGACCCATTGACAGTGGGAAAGTTTTGTAATCCACGTCGATGAACAAGAGTGACCTTGAGTTTGGCCAACAAGTCACAACTGCCAAAGACATGCGATATTAACAAAGCTTTCATGGTTCAAACACATCCGCGTAGACAATGATCTTGATTTGGGCCAACAAATTAAAGCCAATCTTGGATCTTGAGAGAGAACCATTCAATGGAAGGAAACACTTAATATTAAATGTGAGGGTGTTTTCGTAAATTGGCAACCAACTTATTATATTTGATTAGGTCTCATTATCATAAAACATGCATTCTAAAAGCACAATAAGGCACGATAATATAATAATACTATGCGGATGGAAATTCATGTACATTTTATTCTTAGAACAAATCTCTCTTTTCTTTTCCTCTCTCCCGCTAGCACTTTACATTCTTCTATTTACCCAATTACATAACACTATAAGAAACCTCATTTACATTGAGGGGAATTGTGAGAAGAGAAATACAATGAAACTAAGAGGTGATAGGCTGGACATGCAGATCCAATTTCAAATAAATACAATATTTACAACATTTCCAAAAATGCACACACCCATCTAATAACCATCTGATATACATTATTCAAACAAATACATCCAAGCATTCACACATAGCATGTTGTCAATCAATGTAATCCAATAATTAATTCTTCAATTAATGACCATCCAATGTTCATACAACGATTTATTTTGCCGAGTCCAACTCGTTTAAGAATAAATACTCAAAGTAAGTATTCTTGAATTATATCGAACTACAGTATTAAATCCAATTTAAATTATATTCATACTAATTCAAGTTTAATTCCAAAATAAACAATTACACTTATTCTATTATAATAATGTCATTTTAGACTTTGATTCCAAATCCAATTCAAATGGTCTCAAATGCCCATTTAACATCCAATGCCAATTCTATTAGGTCAAATGGGCTTTAATTAATTCTTTAGGCATGAACTTTTGGCCATTATGGATCAAACCCATAATGCATTGGCCCATTTAGGAATCACCCTATGCCATAAATTAATTTTGGCCCATTAGGCCCAATTAGATTATAAAAAGCCCAAAAGTTATATTTTAGACTTTTATGGAAATAGTTTAGGCCCAATTGGATCCAACTCAATTGTCCACAACCAAACTTGGCCCAACTAAGCCTATTAATCCAAATATAACCAAATTAGCCCATTTAATATTTTAGGGACTAATTTACATTAATACAATATTCCAAATATTACATTAATCCATTTTAAGTGTAATTAACATAACTAATTAATTAATATAACATTTCCAAAATATTAATTAATCTAATTAATCATATTTATCATTCCAATTCATATCCAATGCAAATTGAAGCAAAATCAAGTCTCCAACAAGCATGCTAACTCACGGCAATGACAATAAATTAATATCCAATTTGATTCCAATCCAATTAAATCAACATTCAAAATATATATCATGCCATTAACACATCCAAGTGTCAAAATTTAAAAATCACCATGAGTTATACTAGGGTAAGTTTCGGCCAACTTAGGGAATTTAGGGAAATTTGATCCAATCATTTTTTCAACAATCCAACAATGCACAACTCTAAGTTATCATCATCTAACATCAACCAACAACTCAATTTTCAATTTTCATGCTCCAAGCAAAAATTCCTAATTAAAGTTTATGAACCCTAGTTTTCAAAATCATATTTAGCAAGGCTCTGATACCATTGTTAGTCTCTAAGACATGTCACAAGATCCTAAATATGATAATATGTGTGAAATAACAAGAAAAGTGGCGGAATCACTTACATTATTAAATGGAGAAATTTCGAAATTCCTATTAGATGAAGCTCCAAGCTTGTAGTTATGTTATTAATTCCTTGGGTGAGTTTCCCTATCACCTAAATTGACTCCTCCAAGTGCTAGCTTTGATGAAATTTTGAAGCAAAATTTCATAACAGTTTTTTAGAGGCATTCGGCCAAGCAATGAGAGAAAGAGAGAGTGTGTGTTAAAATTTTTTAAGACTTGGTGTTGTGTGTTGGAAAAAGCATTTAATAAATTAAGCCAACTACTTCCATCAAGTTTTGACCTTTGATGTAAGTCATGTGGTCCCACCACATTTTAAATTCAAAAATTTGAGTTGGCTTCTTCACATACAACTTGACTTTGTCCCACCAAAGTCAAAGATATTTTGTGTTCCCAAAATACAAAAAGACACACGCAAAGTCATGGGCAATTTTATCGGGTTTGTTTAATTCCGATTAAACGAATTTGTCATCGCACCATAATTAAATCCAATTTAATTAAATAATTATGCCTTGAAAAAATTATTACGATAGTCGCTTTCGAATTAATTCTAAATTAATTCGTTTGCCCGAATTAAAATCCAATTTTAATTTCGTATTGAAATCTGATTTCAATTAATATATCCGATATATTATTTTAGACACAAATAAATAAATTAAATAGAAAAATCCAATTTAACTATTAAATTTATTTTATCGATTAATTCTAAATTAATCGCGTCTCTATTCTATACGAAGTTAATCCCAGATTAATTCTTACCGTAATTAATCTCAGATTAATTTTTTCTCTCATAATTAATCCCAGATTAATTTTATCTGAGTCAAATGTCATTGGTGAATCTTTGGGAAGTGACCCAAGAGATTCTGGATATGTTGGCAGTATACATACGGTTATCGGACTATCCGAACATGTGCGTACAACGTACCATGTTCTCATCGATTTACAAGACATGGTTGGCTTCTAGTAAAGCACCGTGCCTACCAAATTCTCCAGAAATATTCGCCGAGGAATATCATCTGTATCAGGCGTAGTAACACTAATATTATGTAATATGATCTAGTATCGGATGTCACATGCTAGGTGTAGACACTGCATTTTTGCATAAAGCCCAATGATGAGCCTCGTATGGAGGCATTACCCGATAAGTCGCGGAAGTCGCGGGAAACAGTCGTCGGAAGGGAAAATTCAAAAAAATAAAATAAAATAAAATAAAATAAAAAAAAATTAATTATAGCTCATCAAATTTAAATTCGCTAGTTAGCCGCGGGTCACTTAGTTTCAAACATTAATCTTGGCCCAAAACCCTCGCACCTATCCAAAGCCCACATGCATAACCCTAACCCTAATGCACCATTATATAAAGATAACTTAAACTAAACCCTAACCGGACTCTCTCCCATCTCTCATCTTTCACGTAACACACAAACTCTAGCTCTCCACTCTCTCTTCTCCTTCACACTCTCTCTCTCGGCATCATCAAACAGAAGAAACAGGAAACCCTAAGACAGATTGGCTCTCATTCACACTCACTCAGTCTGTTCCCTCACGGCACGGCTCATTCAACACATCACAAACAAACCATCCCTTCAACGAAAACAACAAATGACACACGTCATAGGCTAATCCCTCTTCTCCACTCACGCAAACCCCTCATCTCTCATCCATCTCTCTCGCTCTGACCCTTAGACGACAAAACCATAATCAAACATGGCCCTTCTCTTTCGGCCCTCTCTTCTTCTCACAAACATGGACGCTCTCTCTCTCTCTCTCTCATTAAACACACACAAGGACCACCTCACGCAGCCCCCACCAACTCACATACACAGCTAAAACCATAAACCTAATACAAACAGCAAACCACACAATAAGCCACAAATTGGAAGCCACTCACGGCTTCACACACGAGCAGCCCTCTCACTCACGCACATACACCTTGCTAGCAACCCTCCACCAAACCGATCAAGAATAAACAAAGCAAGCCATCTGCCAAATCACAAAACAAAAGCAACCAACAACCCCCCACTGACCAACAATAAACAAAGCAAGCCCCCATGACTGACCGAATAAACAAGCACATAAAGCATCATCTGACCGAACGCCAAACAACAACAAATAACGCCCCTTCACCGAAAACAATACAGCAACCAATAAACCCACTCACACGAAACCACACCCTTTCACTGACAATTCAAACCAGTCCCTAAAACACCCCGAAATAGTCCTTAAAACACCCCAAAATAGTCCAAAAATCATCTCAAAACCAGCCCAAAAAATCGTAAAAAGACAGCAGCAAAAATAGTGACCGAAACAGCAGCAAAAATAGAGAAAACTACAGTGAAAATAGCAGAAACATCGAACAAAAGAGTCGAACCAGTGAACCAGAAAAGTCACTGAGTATTAACCCTTCCGACGACGGCGTAACGCATTTTCGAGAAGCAACTTAAAAGGTAAGACCTGAGGGCACCATTTGTTATATTTTATTTTGTTGTCCTGGAAACGGCATGCTTGGTTGACGTGGAATACGTCCAACCGGGCATGCGAAGTCTTACATTGAAAACGGCCAAATTATTTGGCCACATGTTTATTATTCCGCATTTATTTTGTGTTATTTATCTTCCTTGTTATTCGCGTATTTGCCTATTTAGTTATTTATTGTTATATGCGTTATCATATTTCATGTATGTCAACATTGGGTTAATGATTGTGTTGTGTTAATGCTTGAGTGTTACCTCTCGTGGTATATCGGATGGAAATCTAGACATAAATTATGTAGCTGAATCCGAATGGACGGTAGTGCGGTCTGTACTTGGGATACAACTCCATGTACCGCTTGAGAAACATTCACGCATGTGTTTATGTCATTTTAGATTCCACTTTGGTAATCTTCGTTCGAACGCGTTTCTGAACGCTACTCGAACGCATGTATTCTATTTTACCATGCATCATATCCCGTACCGTTCGAACGTGTTTCCGAACACTACACGAACGTGCACACACTGGACAAATTCTTTCCTCATGTTTCATGCATGTTTGACTCTTTGGTTATTCTCTTCTGCATCATGTGCTTAAATATATCTTTTTAATGTAATATGCTTCCATTGTTTCTATTAATGTTCATGGGTATGCAAACTTGTGTGTCGATTAAATTATCTTGCATGTGTTGCATAAGACTTGGTTATATTATTGCATAAATCATTTCATTACAATTGGCGTAAGTAAGGGACCATTCTGAACCCAACGGTTTGAGGTCTTCCCTTGCGAGGGGTGAGTGCGGCCTTAAATCATTTCCCAGTTCACACTGGGTGGCGACTCCATTTATTCTCCAGTTTAGTCCACCGTGGGCTACTAAGTACTCCCGATCGGGCCGCGAGTCCGGACAGCGTCGCCGTACCTCTGTACCATGTCTACACTAGGCCTAGGGCTTGGCTCTGTGTCTGCACCGTACGAAGCATATATCGGATCCTGAGTAACTAATATCTGTAATCGGGAAGTCATGACCTAGTCATACTATCCCGGGATAGCTGCAGCTTTAAGAGTATTAGTTATGTATCCTGTGTGACAATCATCCACATATGACTGAAGTGATACTCTCATCTTGACATCACATCCAATACACTACGATTCTCAGTAAACCCAATATACGGGGGTACACAGAACCTGTTAAAGCTCCAGACGACCAATATTAAAGTAAACTGATTGTCGCAAGTAATAACGACGTAAGTCTCGGGTTAAAGATCATATACACCTACCCTGATTCGGATTCCCATAGACACATAGTCATACTACCAATGGGATTCCGAGTGGGTCTATCCAGAGCGAGCTGTTCCCGGTCCAACGGCTAACAGAACCTCTTATTACACTTGCATAAGTATCAAATACCTAAATATATGAGAACTATGATGTTAAGCTTCTATAACGCGCACAAATGTAATACTAGTCTATTTCGTATTATTAATGTCCAGTCTCGATAATACTTCGACTATGGATATTTAATGATTAAACCGTTCGTGGATTAATATTGTCTCATATCTTATTAATCCGATTTAACCATATGGACTTTTATCATTAATATATATGACCGGTGCAAACACACGCGTATAACGCAAGCGCACATCGTTCAAGTAGTATAAAAATATCGATCCCACGAGGACTTAATTCCTACTGTTGTTATTAATTATTGAATCTATTTATTACATGTATCTAATTATATGGAGAAGGGAATTGATTGCTTTGATTGGTTGAATGTGGAATTGCTTAATAAAAATAAAATAAACAAAAGAAAAATACTAAGGAAAATAAATAAACAGACTCAAAAGATCTAGGGTCGTGACTCCCACAATACTGTTAAAAGGATGAATTGATTCTCTTATTTATGTGTACTAATTCAGTTTGCTAACCTGAAATACGAAAATATGCAAAAGCCTCTTCCGATGGTCAGACGCAAATACCCAGTATAACCCAATTGAACCATATGTCTATGTCAACCACATTACCTGGATTCATTAAGTTTAAGTTCCAATTATGGCTACCCCCGCCAGACAGGTATATTATATCCTGTAAGGAAATCTATTAAAGGGTTATCTATCCTCAAGGAAGATCGTGGGCTATTGAATCTAAGACTGAAACCTAAAATCCCTATGTCTAGTTCATTTTAGATTTACCTCATCAATCTTATAATTGCCAGTTTAATTGACCATTAAGCAAGAAGACGACTCAATAAACAAACTAAGAACTACCCATAAAAAGAAAATCAATTATTAAGTGTGTGTATTGTGTTTCATCACTTTCCTAGAATAAAAATAAAATGCTGGGGGTTGGGGATCCACTTTTACTATTTATAATTTAGATATCTCCCTTAATATAATACCGAAATTAAACATGATATTACCGACTAGCCATAAATGCGGTATTCTTTATTAAGTCAAATTAAGTCCGACCAGCCATAAAGGGGGTAATAGTATTTGAACATAAACCAGCCATATAGGCGGTAATTACCTGTCACCTAAAGACCAGCCATTTAGGCGGTGCCACATTATGACAAATAAATAAAACCAGCCATTAAGGCGGTAATCTTTTATATTTTGAATTATAATTTCAATATTATATTTAAGGGAGATTAATCTAAATTAAAATAATAAAAGCTTCACCTTATCCCCAGCAGAAAATTAACTACTAAACATTAAAAAGAAAGGTAGAAGAAGAGAACTACTATTACTGAAAATTAAAATACATAAAATATTAATATATACAAAACTAGATGCTTCCTATAAAATCGGGAATAATCCCAATGAGAGCATGAGGAGAAATGAATGGGAGAGGCCTCCTTTTATAGGCAGATTTTGGGCCAGAGTCACGACGCTGAAATTGCACTAGCGTCGTGACGCTGGAAATAGTTACAGGAGTCCACGCGGGGTTGACCACGCGGCTGTCGGCACAATAATTGGTGACACGTGTCATGCTCTTGTTGGCTGGTGATGCGGTCCAATGGAATCTCGACACGTGTCAGCTTGTGATTGGGTGGAAATTCGATCCAATAGAGAGGCGACACGTGGCACGCGGTTTGGGTGGTCCAATGAGGTGATGACACGTGGCATATGGCGCATGTTAGCATGGGCGGCGCACGTTAGCAAGATCCGGCGCACGTTAGCAAGTCCAACCTATCATATTTTGACACGTGGCATACGACGCATGTTAGCACATTAGCGCATCCTGGGCGTCGCGACGCGTGATTCTTGGTGTCGCGACGCGCTAAAGACCAAAAATATCCATGTTGACGCATTTTGTCTGTTTTTGCCCCAAATTGCCTCCAGTGCTTTCCAAACTTTATTTATCTGCCAAAATAACAACAAAAACACATCAAAACGTTCATAAAATCGAGAAACAATACAAAATATTAGGTTAAATGAGTGGGAATAAGTGATGTAATTACCACTCATCATATATCCAAGCAATCTAATTACAATAATGATAAAATAGCAATATCATTTTGTCACATAGATAATTTGTACAAAAACACAATGTTCTTTACAAATAGTGATGTTATGGGTCATAATTGTCCAACAATGGGATCCACCTTTACTATTTCAAATTTAGAAATCTCTCTTATTATAATATAAATTTGTATTATATTACCAACCGACCACATAGGCGGTATCCTGATTAAGTCATGTTTTAATTAATTTCAACCGACCATAAATGCGGTATCCAATTAAGTCAGGTTTTAAGATAATGTATAATTAAAAATTAAATGAGATTAATCTAAATTATCCATATTAAGGGTTTCACCATTTACCCAAGCGAAATAAATTAGCTAGACATAAAAGAAAATAAAAACATACAAGCTATTATTACAACTAGAAATAAAAATACATAATTAAAAATACAAAAAATAAACATACAAGATACAGTCCTTAGATCCTTATTAAGAACCTTAAGGAAAGTATGAAATTTACAAATGAAATCAAGCTCTATTTAAAGGCAAAATTTTGCCTCCACCAAATTTTCCACAAATTTCTCACCAAAACATGGGACCAAATACTTCACCAAATCCTCAAGCATGTTTGTGGAAGTTTAACAATTGTAAATGTCATTTTCCATTTTTTATAATGACTTTAATAATTACACATAACACACTTTGGATTTTTCATCAATTTCGGTCTTGAAAACTTCAGAATTCGAAATTTTATGAACATCAAAGTTGTTTCCATGACGGATCATATCAATAACTTGAATATATTATTTTCCCAACTCACTGTGTTGGATTATAGTATATCAATCTATGAACTTGCGAAGATTCTACTTCAAAGTCTGCCCGATTCGTATGATCAACTTATCATCAACTTGACAAGTAATGTTGTCATTGGTAATCTAGTCTTTGACGAAATTGCAGTTGCTGCTATGGAAGAAGAGTCTAGGAGTAAAAATAAGGAAGACAAATTATCCAGTTCGCAACAAGTAGAAGCATTGGCGATGACAAGAGGGAGATCAACGGAACGTGGCTCAAGTGGGAGTCAAAACCATGACAGATCGAAATCAAGGGCACATCAAGAAAGATTTTTGGAATCTGAAGAATGGTGGAGAAAAAGCTTATGTTGCAACAAAATCTCAGGGATGTGTTGCAAATACTTCTGAAGAAGGTGGCACACTTTACAGTGAAGTAGCAATGGTGTCCAATGATAGCAGAAAACAGTTAAGTGATGCATGATTGTTTGATTCTGTAGCAACATGGCACATGACCTCTATGAGAGAATGGTTCTGTCATTATGAACATGTTTCTGGAGGATCGATTTTTCTAGGCAATGATCATGCCTTGAAAATTATTGGGATTGGAGCCATTAAAATAAAGATGTACGATGATACTATTCGCACTGTACAAGATGTTCGACATGTTATGGAAATGACGAAAAATCTTTTGTCAGTTGGACAGTTAGATGACCTCGGATACAAGACCGTTGTTGTGAAATGGGGTATTAAAATGGTGAAAGGAGTAGTTACTGTCTTGAAAGCTGAAAATCTCAGCAAACTTGTATATGTTCTTGGGAGACTCGATTCAGGAAGCAATTGCATCAGTAGCATCACTAGATTCTGGAGAGGAAGCTTCTATGTTGTGGTACTAGAAACTATGCCACATGTCAGAACAAGGAATGTAGATTCTTGTCAATCAAAAGCTACCCCCAGGCTTGAAAGCAGTTAGTCTACCATTTTGTGAGCATTGTGTTACAAGTAAGCAAAACAGATTAAAATTTAGCAAGTCAAGTGTTCGAAGTAAAACCATTTTAGAGTTGATTCACTCTGATATTTGGGAAGCACTGGTTCAATTTCTGAGGAAAGCAAAATATTTTGTATCGTTTATTGACAATTTTTCTAGAAGATGTTGAGTGTACCCGATCAAAAATAAGTCAAATGGATGCCAATTTTCAAAAACTTCAAAACACAAATTGAAGTTGAAATTGGAAGAAGTTTCAAGTGCTTAAGGACATATAATAGAGGAGAATATTACAACAAGGTTTTTGATGCATATTGTCAACAAGAATACATCAAAAGGCAAACTATTACACTATACACTCCTCAACAAAATGGTGTGGCATAAAGGATGAATAGAACGTTGCTGGAAAGAGTAAGAGCTATGCTCAGAACAGCTAGTCTACCAAAATACTTTTGGGCAGAAGCAGTTCATACATCATATTATGTTGTAAATAGATCTCCATCAACTACCAATGATTTGAAGACACCGATTGAGATATAGAGCGGAAAGCCAACTGATTACTCATCTCTTCACATTTTTGGTTGTCATGTGTACGTGATGTACAACGCTCAAGAAAGAACAAAGCTAGATCAAAAATCAAGAAAACATATATTCTTGGGGTATGCTGATGGAGAGTAAAAGGGTATCGTTTGTGGGATCCCAGTACTCACAAGATCATCAGCAGCAGAGATGTGATATTTGCAAAAGAACAACTACAGAAAGAAGGAAATGATAGCACTTCAAAAGAAAGTACATAGACTACAATAATACTAGTGGAAAATAATCCAGAACGAGAAAATTCAGATTCTTCTGAAGTAGCACCAGAGCACGAGGTACAAGAACCAGTCGAGTTTTAAGCTTCTGAAGTTCGTCGATTAACTCGAGAGAGAAGACCTCCAGGTTGGCACTCAGAGTATGATACGGGGAGAAACATTACATACTGTCTTTTAACAGAGGATGAAGAGCCATCAACTTTCCATGAAGCTAAAAGATGTAAATACATTTTTGTGGATGACAACAATGCAGAAAAGAAATAGAAGCTTTGCACAGATCAATACATGGGATCTAGTACCATTACCACGTGAAGAAAAAACCATTGGTAATAAATGGGTCTACAAGATCAAGCGAGATAGCAATGATCAAATGGAACGGTATCGTGCACAATTGGTGGTGAAAGGATATGCTCAGAAAGAATAGATTGATTTTAACGAGATATTTTCTCCGATGATTTGACTTACAACAGTCAGAGTAGTATTGGCTATGTGTGCTACATTTGACCTACATCTGGAATAGTTGGATGTAAAAACTGTAATTCTTCATGGAGAATTTGAAGAATAAATTTATATGCTCCAACCAGAAGGTTTTGCTGAAATAGGCAATGAGAACTTAGTTTGCAGGTTGAACAAATCTCTATATGGTCTCAAACAGGCGCCGAGATGTTGGTATAAGAGATTTGATTCCTTCATTATTTGCCTTGGGTACAACAGACTCAGTTCAGACCATTGTACATATTACAAGAGGTTTGGAAATAATGACTTTATTATTTTGGTGTTGTTTGTTGACAGTATGTTAATAGCAGACCCTAACAAAGATCGAGTCCAAGAATTAAAGGCACAATTAGCTAGGAAGTTTGACATGAAGGATCTAGGACCAGCAAATAAGATTCTAGGGATGCAAATACACCGAGATAGAAATAACAAGAAGATTTGGCTTTCTCAGAAAAATTACTTTAAGAAAATCTTACTGCGGTTCGACATAGAAGATTGTAAGCGAATTTCTACCTCACTTCCTGTTAATTTCAAGTTATCCTCTTTTATATGTCCTAACAATGAAGCTGAGAGGAATGAGATGTCTCGAATACCATATGCATCAGCAGTGGGAAGCTTAATGTACGCCATGATTTGTACAAGACCAGACATTGCATAAGCAGTGGGAGCGGTTAGTCGTTTTATGGTGAATCCTGGTAGAAAGCATTGGAATTCTATTAAGAGGATCATTAGATATATCAAAGGAACCTCAGATGATGCATTATGTTATGGAGGATCAGAATTAGTTGTCAGATGTTACGTGGATTCAAATTTTACAAGAGATCTTGACAAAAGAAAATCAACCACATGTTATGTGTTTGTACTGGCAGAAAGAGCAGTGAGCTGGGTATCCAAATTACAGAGTATTGTGGCTTTATCTACAACAGAAGCTGAGTACATGACAGCTACACAAGCTTGCAAGGAAGCTATTGGTTTCAAAGGTTATTGGAGGAGCTCGGGCACAAACAATAGAAGATTCATTTGTTTGTGATATGTGAAAGTGCTTGGTTTGTATTGCAAAGAATCCAGTCTTTCATTCAAGAACGAAGCATATAGGGGTACAATACCACTTTATTGAAGTAGTGGAACAAGACGTGTGGACTTGTTGAAAGGACACACCAATGAGAAACTTGCAGACTAATGACCAAGCCTATCAATGTAGATAATTTGTATGGTGTAGATCCTCTTATGGCTTAACAGAAACGTAAGCAGCTTGAAGACGGCAAAATAGAAAGGATGGTATGGAAACTGATTGGTTTTTAATCAAGTTTCCAAGTGGGAGAATTGTTGGTTTGCGAATCATTGCACCGAAATGTGCAATGATTAAAAAATAATAATAAAAAATATGGGTGGGTCTCACATGCTTAAAAAGAAAATAATAAAAAATTAGAATTCACTATTTGCACAATGAATTTCATGCCTATAAATAGAGGTTTTATTCATTATTTTCTTCATCCCATTCTCAACCAAATCATATGTATTCTAAAGAGAAAATATAGTTTCTTCTAAGAGTTTGTGAGAGAGTTGTAATTCTCCTATTCTAAGAGAGTGAGAGATTGTTCACTCATTGTGTTTAGAGAAAGGTTGTAAAATTCTTTCTACCATAGTGAAATCTTTCTACTTTTGCCCGTGAATGTTTCCCTCACATTGAGGGTTTTACCACGTTAAATCTGTGTCTCATTGCTTTATTTTATTAATAATATTTATGATAGGCTAAGCCTCCTAATTATTATTGTATTGTTATATGGTAGGCTATGCCTCCTAATTATTTGTTATATGGTAGGCAACGCCTCATGAACTAATAATTATTCTCAATGTCACTTTACTTGCGTGCCAGCTTCAGCCCACGATCCCCTAACACTACATTGATGGATAGAAATAAATTTTTGATATTGGATAAAAGGTCACCAATATTTCTAGTTGATGAATTGAAGAGGCATAGGGCTAGTGTCAATGTTATTGAATGGCTCCTCACAGTTGTAGGCATACATGTTCCGTGGGAGATGATTCACAGGCTCTCATTTGTGAATTGCCTTTACTGCCACCAGTGGTGGGACCCAATTATATTGATCTTGTGTATGTGTACTCTACTGGCTTTGAAATTAATCAGCTTTAATGGTCTCAGCACAACCTGTTTGGATTGCAATTGAATTTTCTAACAAAATACAACTCTCATGCGATCATGTTGGGATTGCTATTTTATTGATGGTTTTGGCATAACACGACTTATTAATTAAATGGGTCATACAGTGTCGGCTCGCTAGCACGAATGAGCCTTATTTTTACAAGCTGGCCCATTAGTCATCTATATATGAAAGTTTGAGGTCAGCCTCGTTTTGGTTTAGCACTCTACTTTCAAATGGAGATGTTTTATCTGTAAAGCTTGTACTATTGAATGGAAATTGTAGAATGTGTATTAGACTCTAGTTCAAGCTTTGTACATTTGAATGTGCGTCTTTTTACACTTCAATAATAAAATTGACTTCATACCCTTTGATGGGTCT
>SKCR01047898.1:0-40262 GCA_019454045.1 Zanthoxylum bungeanum | reverse complement strand
CACTGAGGTTAGGAGCTTCCATGGACTAGCCAGTTTCTATAGGAGGTTTGTAAAAGACTTTAACACTATTTCCGCACAACTTTCTGAAGTCATAAAGAAAAATATTGGTTTTCATTGGGGGGAGGAACAAGAAAGTGACTTTAAACTCCTTAAAGATAGTTTATGTTCTACGCCTATTTTAGCTTTACCTAAGGATGAGTGGTAAATAGATCACTATTTCCCACTCCTTTAACTTAATATTTTGTACAGTTTCTTAAGTTTTGTGAATATTTTGATATGTTTTGTGGTATTTTGTAGATAAATAAAATAACAGGACTCTCTGGAGGCAATTCGGGGCCAAAATAGTGAAAATCGAACAAAAGGGAAAAAATGTAAATTTCCTGCTAAAATGCGCCGTGCTAAAATACGTCGTATGCTAACGTGCGCCGGACACTGCTAACATACGCCAGACACGTGGACCAATCAGAGAAGTTTTGCTATAATGCGTCATTGCTAACATGCGCCTGCAACGTGTCAACATCACAATAAATCATGTTAACGTGCGCCAGACACGTGTCACCATCACATGCTGCCGACACTCATCATTGAAATTGCATCATTGATTATGTCATGCTGATGTCAGCATCGTGACGTGCACACTCTTACGTGTCGAGACACCGAGCCAATAATTCAGTTAATCATTCAGCCGATGCCATGTGTCACCATCTCGCGAAGCTTAATCCACATGTCAACAATCTACGGCGCGTCGCGATGCGCAATAGCAAAAGTTTTTCTATAAATAGAGGTCGAATTTCATTTGTAAATTCATACTTTCTTCTAAGGAATTCCTTAAGAATACTAAGAAAATTGCATCTTGTTTGTTTATTTACAGCTTTCTGTATTTAATTTTATTTACTTTTACGCAATAGTACTTTCATTTCTTTACTT
This sequence comes from Zanthoxylum bungeanum, assembly GCA_019454045.1. Taxonomy (NCBI): domain Eukaryota; kingdom Viridiplantae; phylum Streptophyta; class Magnoliopsida; order Sapindales; family Rutaceae; genus Zanthoxylum; species Zanthoxylum bungeanum. The sequence goes on along the minus strand of SKCR01047898.1, from coordinate 39,335 downwards.
TTCAGTTTTTACTTTTACGCAATGGTACTTTCTTTTCTTTACTTTTCAGTATTTACTTTTCAGCAATGAGGAGGTAACTCCCCCCTGCTGGGGTGAAAGGTAAAGCTTTTATTACTAATATTTAGATTAATCTCCCTTAATTATAATATATAAACTATTTAAAACCTGACTTAATGAGGATACCGCCTTTTATGGTCGGTTGGACTTAATGAAATTGGTTTTAACCTAACTAGACTGGATACCGCCTGTATGGTCGCTTGGTAATTATCATAAATTTGACTTAATCAGGATACCGCTTATATGGTCAGTTGGTAATTATCACGCAAAGTTAATATATTATAATAAGGGAGATATCTAAATAGAAGTAATAAAAGTGGATCATCTAACCCCAGTATTTTTTTTTATTATACTTTTACCTTTTAATTTCCAGCATTTACTTTATGTCATTTACTTTATTTAAGCTTTTATTAGCCTTAGATATGTGTCGTAACTAAGTCTGTTATCTGGGGTTGTGATGAATTCCAATATCACCGATTTATAAAGGGTTATTTTATAGTTTGGGTAATATGAAGGTTTATTTATTAAGTCTTAAACATAATGCTTCTTGTTAATTAGACATTAATAAGATTGATGTGGTAACTTAAAATAAACTTGACAAATGAATTTAGGTTTCAGCCTTAGACTTAATAGCCCACGATCTTCCTTGAGGATAGATAACCTTTTAATAGATTTCCTTACAGGATAGACATATACCTGTCGGGCGGGGGTAACCTTAATTGGAACTTAATCTTAATGAAATTTCACTACTAGCAGGTTCCACCACAACTTGGAGCACTCTAGCCATTAAATTCCTTGCAAAATATTTTCCACCAGCCAGAACTGCAAAGCTAAGGAAAGACATCACATCCTTTGTACAACATGACTCGGAATCCCTCTGCGAAGCTTGGGAAAGGTACAAAGATTTACTCCGGAAATGTCCTCACAATGAAATTGCAAAGTGGCAACAAGTCCAAACATTCTATAATGGACTTTCCGGAATAATGAGAACCACAATTGATGCTGCTGCTGGAGGAGCTTTAATGGCAAAAGGAGAAGATCAGACCTGGGATTTAATTGAAGAAATGGCCAACAACAATTCCTTGTGGCCAACAGAAAGGAGCATAATCCAAAGAATTACTGGAATTTATGAAGTTGGAGCCAACACAGCAGTGAATGCCAAGCTGGATCAGATATGCAAATTCATGGAAACTCTTAGCATGTAAGGTAATGCTGGTTCCACAAGTTCACCATATGGAGGAGCACCAGAGACAAACCAACATGAAGAGACAATGAATTATGTCAACAATTTCAACAGATAGGGGAACAATCCATATTCCAACACCTACAACTCAGGGTGGATGAATCATCTCAATTTCGCTTAGAGCAATAATTCAGGGCAAAAGAACTATCCACCATCTGGATTCCAACAAAAAATCAAAGACCAGAAGCATGAAAAAGAACCAGGAATAGCAGAGGTGCTAGCTCAGTTAAAAAAATATGATGCTATAGATCAGAGCCAATCAACTTCTATTAAAACATTGGAGAATCAAATTGGACAACTGTCCAATGCTCAAAGTTACAGACCGTCAGGTAACCTTCATAGTAACACAGAACCAAATCTAAGGAACCGAGGGAAGGAGCAATGTCAAGCCATTACTTTGAAAAGTGATAATGAAATCAATAAAGATGTTGGAATCAAGGCATCTATTGAAGAAGTTCCAAAAGAATCAGTTCCACAGATGTAGGAAAAAGAAGCAAAGGAAAAAAAACAAGAAAGAATCACTCCACTTCCACATTTTCCACAGCGTCTCCAGAAAAACAAACTAGACAAACAGTATGCTCAATTCCTGGAGGTATTCAAAAAGCTGCATATCAACATCCCATTTGTAGAAGCATTGGAAGAAATGTCCAGCTATGTCAAATTCATAAAAGACATTCTTTCACAAAAGCAGAGATTGAGAGATTACGAGACAGTAGCATTGACAGAAGAGTGCAGCACCATCATTCAGAGGAAACTTCCCCTAAAGTTTAAAGATCCTGGCAGTTTCACTGTCCCATGCACCATTGGAGAACATTACATCGGTAAAGCTTTATATGATTTAGGTGCAAGTGTTAATTTGATGCCTTTTTCGATTTACAAGAAATTGCAGATTAGAGAAGCAATGCCCACCTCAGTCTCTCTCCAACTTGTTGATCGAACGCTCATATTTCTAAGAGGTGTAGTTGAAGATGTGCTAGTCAAAGTCAACAAACTCATTCTCCCAGCAGATTTCATTATCCTTGACATGGAAGAAGATAAAGATGTACCTATCATCCTAGGGATACCATTTTTGGCTATAGGACGAACTATTATTGATGTGCAAAAAATAGAACTAACCATGAAAGTACAGGACCAAGAAGTTACCTTTAATGTTTTCAAAGCCATGAAATTCTCGAGTGATGAAAAGGAAGAGGAATGTTTCAGAATTGATGTTATGGATAGTATCATCCAGAATACTGATGTAATGCCACTTCCTACGGATAAACTTGAAGCTTGCATCACCAACATGACTGACAGCGAGCTAGATGCTGAAATTCTGGAATGTATTAACTATCTTGACAAGCCCTTTCACTTCAAATCGACACCACATGTGGAAAGTCTGAAATTACTAAAAAAGGAGCGAATCAAGCCTTTGATTGAAGAACGGCTGCAACTGGAGCTAAAGATACTGCCAAGCCATCTCAGGTATGCATTCTTAGGAAACTCTTCTGAATTACATGTGATTTTTTCTTCTTCACTAACATTGGAACATGAAGAAAAATTACTGAGAGTGTTACGAGAACACAAGAAAGCCATTGGCTGGACTATAGCAGACATTTGAGGCATTAGTCCATCATTTTGCATGCATAAAAGTCTGATGAATGACGAGTACAAACCCACACTGGAGCATCAACGGAGACTAAATCCAATCATGAAGGAGGTTGCGAAGAAATAAATTATCAAATAGTTGGATGTCGGTATCATCTACCCCATCTCTGACAGCACTTGGGTGAGTCATATGCAATATGTGCCAAAGAAAAGTGGAATTACTGTTGTCATAAATGAAAAGAACGAGCTGATTCCAACGAGAACAATGACTAGATGGAGAGTATGCATGGACTACAGGAAGCTGAACAAAGCAACAATGAAAGATCATTTTCTGCTGCCATTCATTGACCAGATGCTAGACAGATTGGCGGACCATGAGTTCTATTATTTTCTGGACGGATACTCGGGTACAATCAAATAGCCATCGCCCCAAAAGATCAGGAGAAAATGACTTTTACATGTCTGTATGGTACTTTTGCTTTCCACAAGATGCCATTTGGACTATGTAATACTTCTGCCACATTTCAACATTGCATGATGACCATCTTCTCAGACATGCTAGAACAAAGTATGGAGGTTTTCATGGATGATTTTTATGTGTTTGGAGATTCTTTCGACCACTGCTTGCAAATTCTGGAAAAAGTGTTACAAAGGTGAGAAGATACTAATCTGGTACTCAACTGGGAGAAATGCCACTTCATGGTGCAGGAAGGCATCGTTCTGGGATATCGGATCTCATAAAAAGGAATTGAGGTAGACAAGGCAAAGATCGAAACAATTGAAAAACTACCTCCACCGATATCTGTCAAAGGGATTCAGAGTTTTCTCGGACATGCTGGCTTTTACAGGAGATTTATCAAAGACTTCTCAAAGATTGCTAAACTTTGTGAAATCTTCTGGAGAAAGATGTGTCTTTCAACTTCACCAAAGAATGCCACGAAGCTTTTGAGATCTTAAAACAGAAGCCGGTCTCTGCTCCCATCATAGTAGCACCAGACAGGACCCTTCCATTTGAGGTGATGTGCGATGCTAGTAATTTTGCTGTAGGTGCAATTTTGGGACAACACAAAGCAAAAATTTTCCATACCATTTACTACTCGAGCAAAACTCTGAATGAAGCTCAACTCAACTACACAACCACTGAAAATGAGTTGCTTGCAGTTGTGTTTGCTTTTGATAAATTATGCTCCTATCTGGTGGGTCCCAAAGTAGTGGTCTACACAGATCATTCATCAATCAAATACCTTATCGCAAAGAAAGATGCCAAACCCATATTGTCCATTGGATACTTCTATTACAAGAATTTGACATGGAGATAAGAGACATGAAAGAGACAGAGAACCAAGTGGCATATCACTTATCGAGGCTCGAGAATGGAGAAACAACTAGCAATGAACTGACAATCAAAGAGACATTTCCATATGAACATTTATTTTCCATGAAACATCATGATGTCCATTGGTATGCTGACTATGTCAACTACATAGTATCGGGAAAATGGCCGTTGGAATGGACACATCAGCAACGAAAGAAGTTCCTCAAAGAAGTCAACTATGTCTGGGATGAGCCGTACTTGTTCAAACGATGTGCTGATCAGTTACTGAGACGTTGTGTTCCACATGAAGAGGTCAATAGTGTTTTACGGCACTGTCATTCATCACCATACAGCGGACACTTCAGTGGGAACAAAACTGCAGCCAAAATCCTTCAATCAGGTTTGTTCTGGCCCACTATATTTAAAGATACTTATCTATTTGCTATTCAATGTGACATGTGCCAGAGAATGAGAAATATTTCAAGGAGAAATGAAGAACCACTGCAAAACATTATGGAAGTGGAGATATTTGATGTATGTGTGATTTATTTTATGGGACCATTTGTTCCATCATTCGGAAACCTGTATATACTAGTTGCAGTAGATTACGTCTCCAAATGGGTTGAAGCAATAACACTACCATCAAATGATTCAAAAATGGTGATACAATTCCTTAAAAAGAATATTTTCACTCGCTTCAGAACACCTCGGGCAATTATCAGCGATGGTGGCACATATTTCTGCAACAGATACTTCGATGCACTCTTATCCAAATATGAAGTTACTCATAAAGTTGCCACTACCTACCATCCGCAGTCAAATGGACAGGTTGAAGTTTCAAACAGAGAGATCCAAAGAATCTTGGAGAAAACCGTTGGATCAACAAGGAGAGACTGGTCTACAAAACTGGATGACGCATTATGGGCCTACCGGACAGCTTACAAGACACCCATTGGTATGTCCCCATATCGAATGGTGTTTGGGAAAGAATGCCATCTACTAGTGGAGCTTGAACACAAGGCGTACTGGGCACTGAAGAAGCTAAATCTTGATCGACAAGCAGTAGGAGAGAGAAGGCTCCACAAACTAAACGAATTGGAGGAATTTCTCCTACAAGCTTATGAGAATGCCAGATTATACAAAGAAAAAACCAAGAAATGGCATGATCAAAAAATAGTGCGCAAACAACTGGAACCAAGGCAGCATGTGTTATTATAAAATTCAAGGTTGAAACTTTTCCCTGGAAAGTTGAAATCAAGGTGGTCAGGTCCATTTGTGATTACTCAGGTTTTACCATATGGAGCTGTTGAGTTACTTGATCCCAACACCAACGAAACATTCAAAGTTAACAGCCAGCGTGTCAAGCACTACTGGGGAGAATCATTTGAGCGACACAAAGAAAGTGTCACACTTTCAGATCCAGCCTAACGTTTAGGCAGTCATGTGTAGCTGAAGATGTTAAACTTAGCGCTAGCTGGGAGGAAACCCATGCAATTTGTATATATTGTGATTCGGTGTGTTTTATTTTTGTGTGTTAAATTTGTGTAGGTAAAGTCACATTTTCGGATGGAAGAAGTTCTCGTAAATCTTCACAAGCAATTTGCTTCTCTCTCTCAAAACTCTCTGATGAAAGTCTATAAAGCTCACCTGGAACGGATGAGACTACTAATGATCAAAGGTATTCCTAATGACATTCGTTGGATTATTGAAGCACGGGTCCGATTGGCAGGTGAATCATCTGACTCTTTTATTTCATATATGTCTGGTTTAGGGAAAAACACCTATACTAAAAAGAGAAGAGCTAAGAGAATGGGTATTTGCAATAATTGTGCTCGTATGACATGTAATACTCGTTTTCATTCTTTAGGAATGGTGTCTGATAACCGTGAAGATAAAATTAAATTCATTAGGGATGGCTTGAGTAAAGAGTCTTTAGATGACATATCTAAGACTTTTGAGATGTATTCCAGTGGATATGTGCATCATGCAATTCACATGTTATATACACAATTTCATAAAGAAAGACAACAATTCAGTCACAGGAATCTGACTTTAAAAGACCATGTTTGCCAATTTATAAGAAAATTAGATGGGAAGCTTGTCCCTGACGCATAGACGTCATTCAAGCTGTTACTTTCTGTAAATATTATTTTCTTTGTATTTGACTAATAATTGTGATTTGTTTTGTTATTTTCTTTTATTTTCTCCGACAAGATCCATACTTTTTGACCTTTCACGAAATATTTCAATGTTTAACTAATAATTGTCATTTCGCATGTACTAGTGGTATTATTACTCACCCTTTTTCAGGTGTTATAAATTCAAATCATCATTGCACTTTTGAAAGCATCCAGATTTGAGGAAGAAACATATAAAAATGGAAGCCACTTCAAGAAGACGAGTTGTAAACATCTGTGTGTTTTGCGGTACTAGTGTTAGTTCTAAGCCAAAATTCGTTGCAGCAGCACAAGAATTGGGTAGAGTCATAGATGAAAGGAATATGCACTTAGTATATGGTGGTGGCAATCTTGGACTAATGAGGATTGTTTCAAGGGCTATACAGGAATAAGTCAGTCAAGTCTTGGGAATAATCCAAAAACCATTGGCAGAGGCGAATCTTATAGGACCATCAAACGAAGAGGAACTGATCGTGCCAGGTATATCTGAACGACTGGTAGAAATGATTAACCGTGCTGATGCTTTTATTGCTTTGCCAGGTGGCTTGGGCACTATGGAGGAAATTTTTACAGTTTTATCTTGGGCGAACTTGAACATACACCAGAAAATGATTGGACTGTTCAACGCTGATGGATTTTATGATTTTCTTTGTGTGTTTCTTGATGATGCCCGGAGAAATGGGTTCGTATCAAAAACTGTAAAAGAACTCCTCTTCACTGCCCAAGATTTAATTGACCAAATTTTAGCCTTTGAACAACAAATTGACCCTATCCTTTCCAAGATAAATTGGTCCGATAATGATCGTGGTAAGAAGCTTCAGATAAATCTGGATCTTAATCTTTAATTCTTCATTTAGATGTAGAATTTCAGTTAACCAGGTATTGTTTCTAAACTATTCTTCTACTTTTTAAGACATTGGGGACAATGTCTCATTTAGGTTTGGGGGAGGGGAATAGTTGACTAGTATCTTATTTTTATTGTGTTATTTTTATTTGATTTTTAGTCAAAATTTTTCAAAACAATTTCAAAAAAATTAAATTTTTTTTACAAAAATTAAAAAAAATATTTTGTGTTTTTAATTTGATTAATCAGGTGAAATTAGTATGAGATAGCTGTGTAAGGAATTTCCACTCCTGAGATGTATCTCAACCTATTTCGTAACAAGTTAATTTTTGTTTATTTCCTTTTGAATTATTTAATTTATGAATTCTCCATTAAACTGACTAAAATGGATCTTCATATGTTCAATTGATAGGTATTATCAACATGCATGGTAACATACTGACATGAGTTGTAATTGAAAAAGTTTGTAATATTCAATGCTCTAGTTTAATTGGAAGAAGCATCTAGAAAAGCGATGAGATAAAAAAAAAGTCTGAGATCCGAGTTATTAAGTCCATAGGGGTGTTTTAACACCTAGTGCCCTAAAACCAACTAGTTTTGGAGTCACTGGCCCAAAGCTCGCTACATGGATCGAAGATGTATAAATATATATATATATATATATATATATATATGAAATCCGAGTAATTAAGTCCGCATGGGTGTCTTAACACCTAGTGCCCTAAAGCCAACTGGTTTGGGAGTCACTGGCCTAAAACACGTTACATGGATGGATGATATTGTATATATATAAAAAAAATTAGGAAAATCAGAAAAATATTCCATTGCTAAAAAAATGTGTGAATTCTGATATAAATTTAGGACAAAAATATTTCTCTCTTTTCAACTACACTTATGAATATTGTGGGCACAATGAGTTGATTAATATTTTGTTGATTATGTATATAGATAATAGTAAAAATAATCGAAGAATTTACTTATTCGGTAATTTAGAAAGAAAGAAAACAACTCTTAACTTGGATAAGAAGTTTCACCTGTTTAGTCACTAACTTGTTTATTCTCTTTTCTCTTGTCTTTTTGCTTTTATGTGCATTAGTTTTCTTATCTTTTTGATTTTGTGTGCATTAGTTTGACGTTTGTGGGTATCATTGCTGTAAGCCCTCACGAGACTACAACTCGTCCACTAGGGACATCTATGGGTTTAAAAGCTTATTGCATACGCTAAATGCAACCGTGATCCCTACGAAAATGGCTTAGTTTAATTTTATTTTAAAGATATTTATGTTCTTTTTTTGCTCGAGGACTAGCAAAATGTTAGGTTTGAGGGTGTGATAAGTGGTAAATAGATTAATATTTCCCACTCCTATAACATAATATTTTGTATAGTTTCTTGAGTTTTTTGAATATTTTGATGTGTTTTGTGATATTTTGTAGATAAATAAAATAACAGGACTCTTTGGAGGCAATTCGGGGCAAAAACAGTGAAAAACAGACAAAAATGACAAAAATATAAATTTCCTGCTAAAATGCGCAGTTTGTAAAAATATGCCGTGCTAAATTGCATCGTCTGCTAACGTGCGCCAGACAATGCTAACATGCACCGGACACATGGACCAATCAGAGAAGTTTTGCTATCATGCTCCATTGCTAACATGCGTCTACCACGTGTCAACATCACAGTAAATCATGCTAACGTGATCCGGACTCGTGTCACCATCAAATGCTGCCGACACTCATCATTGAAAACGCATAATTGCTTACATCATGCTGACGTCAGCATCGCGACGTGCACACTATTACGCGTCGCGACGCCGAGCCAATAATTCAGTTAATCATTCAGCCGATGCCACGTGTCACCATCTCACGAAGCTCAAGCCAAGTGTCAACAATCTATGGCGCGTCGCGACGCGTAATTTTCCACGCGTCGCGACGAGTGGAGCAAATTTTTTTCTATAAATAGATGCCGAATTTCATTTGTAAATTCAAACTTTCTTCTAAGGAATTCCTTAACAATACTAAGAAGATTGTATATTGTTTGTTTATTTACAGCTTTCTGTATTTAATTTTATTTACTTTTACACAATAATACTTTCATTTCTTCACTTTTCAGTTTTTACTTTTACGCAATAGTACTTTCTTTTCTTTAATTTTCAGTATTTACTTTTCAGCAATGAGGAGGTAACTCCCCATACTGGGGTGAACAGTAAATCTTTTATTACTACTATTTAGATTAATCTCCCTTAATTATAATATATAAACTATTTAAAGCCTGACTTAATGAGGATACCGCCTTTATGGTCGGTTGGACTTAATGAAATTGGTTTTAACCTGACTAAACTGGATACCGCTTGTATGGTCGGTTGGTAATTATCATAAATTTGACTTAATCAGGATACCGCCTATATGGTCGGTTGGTAATTATCACGCAAAGTTAATATATTATAATTAGGGAGATATCTAAATAGAAGTAATAAAAGTGGATCATCTAACCCCATCATTTTCTTTTATTATACTTTTACCTTTTTAATTTCCAGCATTTACTTTATGTCATTTTCTTTATTTAAGCTTTTATTAACCTTAGATATGTTTCGTAACTAAGTCCGTTATCTGGGGTTGTGATGAATTCCAATATCACTGGTTTATAAAAGGGTTATTTTATAGTTTGTGTAATATGAAGGTTTATTTATTAAGTCTTAAACTTAATACTTCTTGTTGATTGGCCATTAATAAGATTGATGTGGTAAACTTAAAATAAACTTGACAAAGGAATTTTAGGTTTCAGCCTTAGACTTAATAGCCCACGATCTTCCATGATGATAGATAACCCTTTAATAGATTTCTTTACAGGATATACATATACCTGTCGGGCGGGGGTAACCATAATTGGAACTTAATCTTACTGAATTCAGGTAACTTGGTTGACATAGACATATGATTAATTGGGTTACACTGGGTATTTACATCTGACCATCGACAAAGGCTTTTGCATAATTTCGTGTTCCAGGTTAGTAAACCAATATATTACACAAACATGAGATAACTAATTCATCTTTAAAAGATATTGGAAGGATTCACAACCCTGGATAGTTTAATAATATTGAATTTTCCTTTAATTCACCATCCGATCAAACAACCAATCTATTAGGTACTCGTAAGCATTTAACGTCATAAATTAATAGCTAAGGTATTAAATCCTAGTGGGATCGATACATTTATGCTACTTGAATGATACATTCGCTTGCGTTATACGTGTGTGATTACGCCGGTCACCTAACTTTAACCAAACTTTCGAGATAGTGTGATGCTTTAGGTGTTGGCATTGGAGCAGTTCTTAGGCAGGAACAACGTCCTATAGCTTTCTTTAGTGAAAAGCTAAATGGCACGGCGCTACGGTACATGACCTACGACAAAGAGTTTTATGCTCTAGTCAGAGCACTGGAAACTTGGCATCATTACCTCTGGCCAAAGGAGTCCGTGATTCACACTGACCATGGATCTCTGCGGCATATAAAAGGTCAAGGAAAGCTTAACAAACGACATGCCAAATGGATGGAGTTTGTGGAGACCTTTCCATATGTCATTCGATATAAGCAAGGTAACGAGAATGTGGTTGCTGATGCATTGTCATGCAGGTATTGTTGAGTTTCTATATTAGGTCCCAATATCATGAAATCAAGCATAAAATTCGCATGAATACATCAAAGGAATAAGGCGGAATTCATACTCACATGAATGGTTTGATGCTAGGAAAACAAGATGCGTTTTCTCCTTGTTGGTGCTCGGTTTGGCCTCCAAAAACAGTAGGGGCTGCTCGATTTTGGTCCTCTTTGTGTCTCCAAAAATCGGCCATGGGTGGTCTCCATGGAAGCTCCAAGCTTCAAACTCCAAAGTAGATTCCAAGCTCAAGAGTTCACTGCCCTATCACCTTAATATAACCCATGTGTGTGCTAGCACTACTCTTCTTCCTTTGCTTCTCACAAATTCGGTCAAACCAGAAAATTGGAGAATAAAAATTGGCTCAAAGCCGTGGATGAAGAAGAAGAAAAGAGAGGGAAAATGGTTTCCTCCTGCAAAAACGTGAATTACCACTTGGGAGAGAGAGAAAATAAAGCCTTTATATATTTGATTTATTTCATTTACCAAGTAAATAAATAAAACATATATTATACTTTAATTCAAAAGTCAAAAGGTACAAGTCCTATCAACTTTCAAACCATCACCTTTAACTATTCACATCAAATCCATTCGCTTTAATAAAGTGACAATATGTCATGTCACATCACTCAAAGTGACAAGTGATTTGACAAATGATGCGACTAGGGATTTGACGTTTGATGTGACTTGCGTGCCGCGCTCGAATTCGAAATGCGAATGCGCTCGCAATCACTCTCGGGCTCGGATTCACTAATTCCAAATTAACGAATTTTCCGTCGCGTCGTAATTAAATGATTACGCCTAGTGAATTCACTATTCACGTCGCTAACGAATTAATTCTAAATTAATTCGTTCGCCCGAATTAAAATCTAATTTCAATTCCGCGTCGAAATCTAATTTCGATTAATATATCGAATATATTAATTTACCCAATTAATTCCAAATTAATCGTTCTCTCTCTTTAATTAATATTTTATCCCAGATAAAATATCTCCGTAATTAATCCTAGATTAATTTTCTCTCTCATCGAATTAATCCCAGATTAATTAAAGTGCGAGTCATACGTCATCGGTGAATCTTTGGGAAGCGACCCATGAGATCCCCGGATTTTGGCAGTAAATACGGTCGTCGGACTATCCGAACACGTAAGTACCTCGTACTACGTTTATACCGATTTACAAGACAAGGTTGGCTTCTAGCAAAGCGCCATGCCTACCCAATTCTCCGGAAATATCCTTATAGGAATATGTGATCTATATCAAGCGTAGTATACCGAAGTATTGCGTATTTTTGTCCAGTATCGGATGTTCACGTGTAAGGCCTGGGGCTGGAATTATGTCTGCCCCGTACGAAGCACATATCGGATGTCTGTTAACTAGTCTCTATAATCGGATATACATGACCTTGTCATAATATCCCGATAGCTCGAGCATTTAAGAGAACAAGTTCTGTATCCTACGTGACCATCATCTCCATATGACTGGAGTGACACTTCCGTCTTGACATCACACCCAACACACTACGATTCCCAATATACCCAGTATCGGCGTACACAGAACCGGTTAAAGCCCTGGACGACCTTAACTAAAGTATATCGATTGTCGTATGTATTAGCGGTGCAAGTCTCAGGTTAAGACCAAATACACCTACCCTGATTGCAGACTCCCATAGACACATAGTCATACTACCAATGGGATTCCGCGGGGGGTCTATCCAGAGCGAAGCTGTTTTCCGTACCATCGGTGAAACACAACCTCCTACTACACTTGCATGAGTACCCAATATATGAGAAAACTATGCCGTTGTGCCCTCACAAACGCGCACAAGTGTAATACTAGTCTTTTATGTATTTATCGATGTCCAATCTCGATAATACTCTGACTATGGATATTTAATGATTTATCCTACGTGAACTGATACTGTCTCATATCATTCTCTGTCCAGGAACAAATCATAGGGACCTCTCATCATTTATATATCTAGGTGATCTAATCACAAATGATAAGAGTGCAATCTCCTTTGTCACATAGTTAATTTGTACAACAACACCATGATCTGTACAAATAATGACGCTATGGGTCATAATTGTCCAACAATCTCCCACTTGGCCTATATCCAGTCACTCGAGTCTCTGACACCCGAACTATGTACGGTTGGCTCAAACTGCTGAGAAAAGCTTTCGTCAGCGGATTGTATGATTATCATCTTGATGCGATTTATTCGATCATCACATCGCCACGATGTATGATCCGAACGAATCAGATGAATATCAAAGTATATATCTGGATCGTTGATGAGAGCAATAATTCATTAGCCTGTGCCGACGCCTAGCTCAGTTGCTAACAGAACTATATCTAATCTAATTAGATTTGTTATTGACCCAGATGGCTTCAATTGCTGCTTCAGCTGCTGCAATTAACCTGCATTTGTTGTTTATTCGGTAACAGTATCTTGCTTGGAAGATTTCCCGCTCACTGTACCGTTATTCAAACTGTATAGTACCGTTACGACTTTTTAGTCATCTTTATCGGTTATAGGAAACTTGCTACAGTGATCCCAGTCACTTCAAGTTCTCATTCTCCATAGACTAAGACAGCATCCTTAGTTCTCTAAGATACTAACGGATGTTCTTAACATCAATCCAGTGACTTTCTCTCGGATTGGCCTGTTTGTGAATCCATATGCTCAAAGCATATGAGACACCAGGTCTCGTATATTTTTCAATGTACGATTTCTCGGAGAGTCTTTCGAAAGCCAAGCTTTCGCCGATATTTATTTTATGGGAATATCATTTCCATGAAATGACTTATATTATTATCATTATTTTTATAGGACAACCACTGTCAGTGTGCTCCCACTAACCCTCTTATATACACAAGAATCTTTTCGTTTTTGAATTAAATCATAAACTATTATGATTACATCAAAACGATAGTTCCAAGAACTTAATGCTTGCTTCAATCCAAACATGGATCGAATAACAAGCATTATCCAAATGGATCTACCGTGGCAACAGGTAAAAGGTTGAGTCATAATCAACACAATGTTGATAACAATACCTTTCCGCTACAAGTCTAGCTTAGTACGTTGGTATGTTGCCATCCATGTACGTCTTCCTTGAAGACTCATAAAGTACCATTAGGCAAAATACCTTGTGGTACATCAACTAGTATCCAAACTGGTTGATATACATGGAATCCATTTCGGATTATATGGCACTTTGCCATATTAGGGAGTCGATACCTTGTATCACTTCCTCATACGTAGTCAGTTGGTATCCCTCAATAAGATAGACATCTTTATGAGGTGAGATCAGAAACCCATACCCCAGGTTGTTTTCTGACTCTCTCCGACCTACGCGGTTCTTGTGTATTCGAAGATTAATAGTAATAGTCTCATCCTTGATGAACTATTTATGTTCCATTAAGATTCGGTGCCTTGAACAGTATTACTCTGATTTTCATCGAGTTATACTATCCTCCCACTTACCACTGCATTTCGGTATTCCTATCAGGAAAACCGCATGGTGAGCAATAATCTAATTATTCTCTGGTGAGGTGTATAAGTACAATACTTATGGTATCCCTAGGATTACCTACATTTGGCACTTATCCTATTTGGGTTCTTGTTTGGTATCATCCAAACGTATGCCTAGCATCCCAAATTAATAAGAGTGAGAAACCTAGTTTCTTTCCTGTTCATATCTAATATGTTATCTGTCAAACATATATTTATGGAACCTTATTCAAAATAAGTTCTTGTACTATTTAGCGTATCCGTTGAAGGAAATGGTAGCTCAGAGCGACTCGCGATTAACCTTATTATGTCTAACAAAATTCGGTTAATCCTATTCGGACACACCGTCAAACTGACGTGTTCCGGGAGGAGTCCTCTTTTGAAAGAATATTATACTCTTTCAAATATACTAGAAACTTATTGGTTAAGTATTTTCCATTACGGTCTTACCGTAACGATTTAATACTTTAGCCAATCTGTTTGTCTATTTCGTGTCCAAACTTGAAAGTTTCCGATTTGTGTTTCAAAAGAAACATATAACCATAACGCGATGCCACATTCGTAAAGGTCACGAAATATTCATATCCATATCTAGCCTAGCTAGACATGGGCCCACTAGCTTCACTATGAACTAGGGCTAACAGATTGGTGGCACTGACACTTTTACCAAGTAAATAGTGTTTTAGGCGCTTTGCCCAATAAACTAGATTCGTAGACTTTATTTGATTGAAATCAAATTAGTCCTGGTACCCGCTCTTCAAAAGTGCAGCTATACGAGTCTTGTTTAATAGTGTCCCTGACAACTATGCCACAATTAAGTTTCTTAATTGATCAAATCAGTTTGAGCTATTTAATTGTCATGTTATATATTTGAGATATTATTTATATTCAAAATATAAATGCTGCTATTCACATCCTATGTGTTTATCTCAATATCATCTTTATATAATGAAACACTTTAGTGTTCTAGAATATAAAGGTACACCCGCAACGGGTTATACGCGATATAGAGATAATATTTCTAGTCAAACTAGTTACATTATAACAGTTTCCAATTTTAGGTACACACCCGAGGGTAGTTCCTAAACTTATGTATCTACGGTTAAAACAGCGACTTTCGTCCCGTTTCCAATTCGCAGATAAATCTCAATCGAAGTCAGTATCCTGTTCAAAACAGATTCTGAACATCAATATATATACTTTATGTACCATACTAAGTATCTAAAATCTAATTTTAATACTAGCTGTGAACATAATTATGACAATCATTTTTGAAGTCAGAGCCTTGCTCGTCTTCAATTCCTCCTTGGGATATGTCATCTTATCTTCCTAGAAGATTATAATGATTTTGCCTTTTCCATTTTCAATATTCCCGTATCCTTTGGCCAAGCCTCGGGTTTCTAGAATATTGTAGTAAGGTGTGTCTTGCACTACTTGCCTAATTGCAAACTTTGACTTTGTCTCCTTGAGAATAGTTATTAATTCTCCAAGAATTATTTATTGCAATTTTAAAAGTACTTCTAAGATCTAATCTATTGAATATCCTTCAATTTCAATATCATACTTTAAGAATCTAATCCTTAGTTCTGATGAAGAAATTAAGGATTCTATATGACAAGTATTATGGATTAAGCACTAAAGTTATCATTACATGAATATTCCAAATATCATGTTCCACTTATTTGCTTAACTCCGGGCTTAGGCTTAATATATTATTTTATCAAATAAAATAACTTATTATTTTTCCAGGACCATCCTGAAATTTATTCCCAATTTGAAAATTAAAGTCGTTTAAATACATTTTCACCCATGATTATGTCTTAAACACTAATCTTTCATTTATATCTTGATTCTAATAGTCAACTATTTAATCAACGATTTGTGGTACTATTTATTATAATGATTATAATAGTCCAACTATATAATCAAATATAATCTAAATAATTAACCTCAATTACATTGATTACTATAATCCAATTATAAAATCAACTGTAAACTGAAATTAATTAATTCAAATATATTGATTAATATAATCCAATTATATATAATCAACTATAATACAGTCTAACTGTTAATTAAAACAACAATTTAAATATTAATCCAACTAACATTTAATCTAACGACGAAATAATTTAAATGAGCGCGTGTGGCGAGTAATTGAACGAGTATTGCAAATTCAATTCTTGCCTCCCACTATTTTTCGGCGAGCCTCTAACCCTCTGTCGAGTACTCGGGAAACCGCGTTTCCTAGTGGGCTAGGATCCCGTTAAATATCACACAATCTTGACTTTGGCCAACAAATTGTATGATAATTAACTAGGTAGATCTCTAAGATCAATTGGATCCAATCCAATTCCTAGATCCGATAGGGGGACATCCAAGTCCGAAACATATATCTTATATATGCCAATACATCTAATGTATTACCTAACATTTTTCCTCTGAATCAATTAAGTCTTGGCTTTGGCACAACAAACTTAGTGATCCATGTCAAGCGCGACCCATTGACCATCGAAAGCTTCGTAATCAATGTCGATGGACAAGAAGTGGTCTTGACTTTGGCCAACAAACCACAACTTGGACAAGACACTGATATAGAACAAAGCCTTCGTGATTCAAACACATCTTCGACAGACAAAGGCCTTGACTTTGGCCAACAAACCAATGCCGTCTCGGATCTTGAGTGAGAATCACTCAATGGAAGGAAAGACGCTTAATATTGAGCGAGGGTTTTTCGCGTGCAAATTGGCAACCAATTTATTATCTTTGTTAAGGTCTCATCATCATACACCCTTAAACATGCATTCTAAATACATAATAAAGCGCATATGAAATAAAATAATAATGATATGCGGATGGATATTTTACATTGATCCTAGATCAAATCTCTCATTTTCTCTCTCCAAAGCTAGCACATGTATTTACTTCTACCCGTTACACTACACTTCTAAAGAAACCTCATTTGTATTGAGGGGAATAGGTGAGAAGAGAAATACAATGAGAATAGAGGTGATAAGGCTGGACACGCAGGTCCAATTAATAAATCAAATTTATTACAATTTCCAAAATTATCCCACCCGACTAATATCCATCCGATATACATTATTCACGCATCACAACCATGTATTCATACAAGCATGTTATCAATCAATCTAATCCAATTAATTAATCTGATAATTAGTGATCATCCAATGTTCAAACAACGATTTGATTTTGTTCGAGTCAAACTCGTTTTGCAAACACGTACTCAAAGTACAATTTCTACGAATTAAATTAAATTAAATTACATAATTAAATCCAATTTAATACGCATTTAATTCTAATTCTCTATTTAATTCCAAATTAAATATTACACTTTATTAAATAAACCTTTACGACTTAAATTTCAAATTTAATCGTTACGGGTCTCAAAGCCCGATTAATATCCAATATTAATTTAATTAAAGTCCAATGGGCTTTTAATTAATTTCTTCAAGGCGTGGACTTTTGGTCAACTCGGGTCAAACCGAATAACCAAAATCAAATCCGGGAGTTACCCCATAAGCCCAAAAATTAATTTAGGCCCATTAGGCCCAATTAAACTTTAAAGGTTCATTAGTCGTATTTGGGCCTTTTGGAAGCGGTTTTGGGCCTAATTGGATCCAACCAATTTTGGCCTAAACCAACTTTGTACAACAAAGTCCAATAAACCCAATTAACAACTTTAAAAGCCCAAATCCAATTTTAAGGCCCATTTTAATTAAATTACAAAATCCAATTTTACAATTCAATTAAACAAAGTGCATAACATTATTAATTACCCAAATCAAAGTTTCCAAAAGACCAAATTTGTCCAATTAATCATGCTTAACATCATGGAATCATGTCCAACATAATTTGATCAAAATCAAACCCAAATATACATGCTAAAGTCTCAGCCAAATGGGGATTTTGTGTCCAAATTCAAATCCAATCCAATTGAATCCAATCAAACATAAAATCAACATCCCCTAATGATTTCCAAGTCAACCAATGAACAAAAAATCAAAAAAATTCCAAGACATAATGGCCTATTGTATTCGGCCAACCTAAGCAATTTGGGGAAAATTGTTCCAAACTACTTTTCAACAAATTGATCCAATCAATCCTCAATTAAACATACTTTAAGCATTCTAAATCATCCAATTTCATTAAACATGCTCAAAATCAAGTTTACCCAAATTTGTCAATTTTGGCCAACACATAAAATTGGGGAAATTTGTTCCAAACACAATTTCTTCAAATTGATCATTCACAACATCAATTCATCAATATACAAGCATACTTAATCAATCAATTCAACCAAATCATGCTTCAATTGATATTACCCAATTTTAACCCTAACTTTTTTCATGCTTGACAAAGCTCAAGATACCATTGTTGAGTTTCTATATTAGGTCCCAAGATCATGAAATCAAGCATAAAATTCGCATGAATACATCAAAGGAATAAGGCGGAATTCATACTCACATTGAATGGTTTGATGCTAGGAAGAACAAGATGCGTTTTCCTCCTTGTTGGTGCTCGGTTTGGCCTCCAAAAACAGCAGGGGCTGCTCGGTTTTGGTCCTCTTTGTGTCTCCAAAAATCGGCCATGGGTGGTCTCCATGGAAGCTCCAAGCTTCAAGCTCCAAGTAGATTCCAAGCTCAAGAGTTCACTGCCCTATCACCTTAATATAACCCATGTGTGTGCTAGCACTACTCTTCTTCCTTTGCTTCTCACAAATTCGGTCAAACCAGAAAATTGGAGAACAAAAATTGGCTCAAAGCCGTGGATGAAGAAGAAGAAAAGAGAGGGAAAATGGTTTGTTCCTGCAAAAACGTGAATTACCACTTGGAGAGAGAGAAAATAAAGCCTTTATATATTTATTTATTTCATTTACCAAGTAAATAAATAAAACATATATTATACTTTAATTCAAAAGTCAAAAGGTACAAGTCCTATCAACTTTCAAACCATCACCTTTAACTATTCACATCAAATCCATTCGCTTTAATAAAGTGACAATATGTCATGTCACATCACTCAAAGTGACAAGTGATTTGACAAATGATGCGACTAGCGATTTGACGCTTGATGTGACTTGCGTGCCGCGCTCGAATTCGAAATGCGAATGCGCTCGCAATCACTCTCGGGCTCGGATCACTAATTCTAAAAATTAACGAATTTTCGTCGCGTCGTAATTAAATGATTACGCCTAGCGAATTCACTATTCACGTCGCTAACGAATTAATTCTAAATTAATTCGTTCGCCCGAATTAAAATCTAATTTCAATTCCGCGTCGAAATCTAATTTCGATTAATATATCGAATATATTAATTTACCCGATTAATTCCAAATTAATCGTTCTCTCTCTTTAATTAATATTTTATCCCAGATAAAATATCTCCGTAATTAATCCTAGATTAATTTTCTCTCTCATCGAATTAATCCCAGATTAATTAAAGTGCGAGTCATACGTCATCGGTGAATCTTTGGGAAGCGACCCATGAGATCCCCGGATATGTGGCAGTAAATACGGTCGTCGGACTATCCGAACACGTAAGTACCTCGTACTACGTTTATACCGATTTACAAGACAAGGTTGGCTTCTAGCAAAGCGCCATGCCTACCCAATTCTCCGGAAATATCCTTATAGGAATATGTGATCTACATCAAGCGTAGTATACCGAAGTATTGCATATTTCTGTCCAGTATCGGATGTTCACGTGCAAGGCCTGGGGCTGGAATTGTGTCTGCCCCGTACGAAGCACATATCGGATGTCTGTTAACTAGTCTCTATAATCGGATATACATGACCTTGTCATAATATCCCGATAGCTCGAGCATTTAAGAGAACAAGTTCTGTATCCTACGTGACCATCATCTCCATATGACTGGAGTGACACTTCCGTCTTGACATCACACCCAACACACTACGATTCCCAATATACCCAGTATCGGCGTACACAGAACCGGTTAAAGCCCTAGACGACCTCAACTAAAGTATATCGATTGTCGTATGTATTAGCGGTGCAAATCTCATGTTAAGACCAAATACACACTACCCTGATTGCAGACTCCCATAGACACATAGTCATACTACCAATGGGATTCCGCGAGGGGTCTATCCAGAGCGAAGCTGTTTCCCGTACCATTGGTGAAACACAACCTCCTACTACACTTGCATGAGTATCCTATACCCAAATATATGAGAACTATGCCGTTGTGCCCTCACAAACGCGCACAAGTGTAATACTAGTCTTTTATGTATTTATCGATGTCCAATCTCGATAATACTCTGACTATGGATATTTAATGATTTATCCTACGTGAACTGATACTGTCTCATATCATTCTCTGTCCAGGAACAAATCATAGGGACCTCTCATCATTTATATATCTAGGTGATCTAATCACAAATGATAAGAGTGCAATCTCCTTTGTCACATAGTTAATTTGTACAACAACACCATGATCTGTACAAATAGTGACGCTATGGTCATAATTGTCCAACAGGTATGCTTTACTTACATCCTTGACTTATAAGTTTCTTGGTTTTGAATTATCAAGGACTTATTTGCAATGATCATGACTTTGTTAAGATTTACAATGCATGTGAAAAGAGCGACTGCGATAAATTTACAGCAAGATGATTTTTTATTTAAAGAGAATAAATTGTGTTTGCCTAGTTGTTCTATGCGTGAATTATTGGTACATGAAGCACATAGTGGAGGTCTTATGGGTCATTTTGGTGTTAAAAATACTTTGGATATCTTGCATTCGCATTTTATTGGCCTAAAATGAAGAAACATGTCATGCGCATTTGTGATGGGTGCATTACTTATAGGAGGGCAAAGTCTAAGGGTCAACCACATGGGCTTTATACACCATTACATGTTCCCCAAGCACCGTAGGTTGTTTCCATGGGTTTTGTGTTAGGATTGCCTAGATCTAGGAAGTGACGAGACTTTATTTTTGTTGTAGTTGACTGTTTTAGCAAGATGACACACTTTATTGCATGTCACGAATAATATGATGCTACACACATTGCTGACCTATTTTTTCGTGAGGTTGTTGGTTTACATAGGGTGCCTCAGAGTATAGTATCAGACAGTGATGAAAAGTTTTTAAGTAATTTTTGGAATTTTATGGGGTAGGTTGGGAACTAAACTCTTATTTTCCACCACTTGTCACCTACAGACTGACGGTCAGACTAAAGTCGTTAACAGGACCATGTCCCAACTATTGCGTACTGTTATTTCTAAGAATTTGAAGTCATGGGAAGAATGTTTACCTTTTATTGCGTTTGCATATAATCGTAGTATTCATTCCATTATTTCTTATTCTCATTTTAAAATTGTGTATGGTTTTAACCCACTGACACCTCTGGATTTATTACCATTGCCTATTAATGAGAGGGTTAGCCTGTATGGTAAGCGCAAGGCCGATTTGGTCCGATCCATACATGAGAAAGCATGAAAACACATTGAGAATAAGAATGAACAATATGCCTTGCATGCCAACAAGGGTAGACGCCGTGTCTCATTCGAACCAGGTGATTGGGTTTGGGTGCACAAGCGCAAGGAGCGATTACCAAAGAAATGACAGTCCAAACTCCAACCCAGAGGTGATGGCCCATTTCAGATTCTTGCAAAAATAAATGACAATGCCTACAAAGTGGATTTTTCAGGTGAGTATAATGTTTCTCTGCGTCATTTAATGTTTATGACCTTTCTTTGTTTGATGCAGATTCGAGGTCGAATCCTTTCGAGGGAAGGGGGAATGATGAGGCCCAGGATACAGCCCATGATGGACACAGATGGACCACCACTGTACATGTTTTAAAAGGTCCAATCACGAGGTCTCGAGCTAAGACGATCCAGGAAGCAATGCATGGATTCATATAGAAGATTATATTTGACTATTCCCACACCTCTACTACATTGAGTATGGGCTTAAAGTTGGATGAACCCATGATGGTGAACCTTATTCAAGTCATGGAGCAACGAGATACTTAGGCCTATTTTATTATAGTTATTTGATAATTATTATTATTTTATTTAGGGCTTGACATTTTTTTTAATTTGGCCTTTTATTTATGTTTACTTTAGATTATTATTTTATGTTTGGAAATTAAGTTAATCTTGCAAGGGTTTGCACGTGGGGATAACTTAGGTTAGTTTTAGGATATATGCTTGTCGGCATGTGGGTAGTTTCGTCTTTTGTCTTTTTTTTTGGGTTAAGATTTTTGGTTAAAGCCTTCTTGTGAAAGGCTAACTTTTGGTTCTGTTTTGATAAACTCTACTGTAATAAAATTATATCAATTTCGTGAACTTTAAGAAACCCTCAATTTGTTCTCACTAGTTTTGGCTTATCAAAGGTCTGTTAATCCTTTCTGGCACCCCATTAGCACTCTAGGTTTATGTTGCTTGTTCTTCAAAGGTTTAGAGTTTTTATTTGAACTGCCTTGGCTTTCTTGGGAATGATTTCAGTCATGTGTGGGTTTGCTTGGCTTGTTCCAGGTAGGTTCTCATCAGATACGAAAAATTGATAAACCAGGTCAGGGCTGAGACTGCTAGTTTCATCAAAACCTCTACAGATGCCACCGTACTATTGGTGTGGTGAAAGAGCTATGGACATTATCTTGTACTTGTAGTGGACCATATGCTCGTCTAGGTCAGTAGATCTATCATAAAATCTCATATCCGGGGAGATGAAATTTCGTGGGAGTTCTACTGAAGTGATAGACTCAAGGAATGGTGTGTCTGAGATCATTCCTGCCTAGATTTTCTTGATCGACAGTTTCACACCGAGTAGGCTGGCCAAGAGTCTCTTTGAATTCTTCAATCTCCTTGCTCATGCTGGTATTGACTTATGTATGATATTTTATAGGACGATTTTTGGGTGGCTGACGTCTTTGCGAATTGTCTACTATGGGTCGAGAACTCTGATCTCGCTAAGATGGTGGGATGGATTTTTCAAAGGATTCGATATCATTGGGACATACAACGTCATCAAAAACCCCCAATAGATTGATTTGGAGGATGGGGTTGCTGGGCTGATTGTTGAGTTCTTGGTGCGAAATAAGATTTCCCGCTATCCCTAGTGGACTCGTCATCTTTAGGAACGAAGCAAGATTTCCCACTATGGATATGACGTCGGTGACCACGACTCTGTTGAATTTGGTAGAGAGTACACTTAGCCCACGAGGGACTGATCATAGAATAAAGAACTTGCCACATAGTATAAAATATTGGGAATGATTTAAGGTCGCACTACACACCCTCGCAAGGTCAACCTTAATCTCATTTGGGTTCGGAATCATCCCTTACTGATGCTGGTATAATATCAAGGTTTGAAAAGACATATCACCATGCCTTATCATGTAAATATCATGCAAAATTATTTAACACACTCAAAAGAACAAACATGACTTGAAAGCAAAACATAATTTTCAGAGAGCAGTATCAATGTAAAAAAACAAAAACCAAATTAACTATGGTTAGCCGGATATGGGAATAACAAGCCGGAGATGTCATTTTAGATGTGCGTCTAGCCAGACATATTGAAAGTCTAGCCAGATGTACAATGTAATCCAGAATCATAAAACTCATGCAATAATAAGAAAAAGATAAACAAAGAGTCTAGTGAGATAAATAATAAATAAGTGGGAAGGAATTCATGCTAAGTATACAAATAATAGAAAAGGTATAGGTAAATACAAGGAAATAAAAAAAATATATTCTTTCCTTGGTACGTGGAGTTGTATCTAAGTACAGACTACCCTATTGTCCATTCGGATATGACTATGGAATTTACATATGGGTTTCCATCCTATATACCACTAGAAAGTATTATGTCGGATGTACGGCTAGAGTTAATATATGACTAGTGTATGTCCGGCCGGATATGCACCACATCCGACCGGAGATACCGTGTCAAAAAATTAAATACGGAATTGAGTGATAAGGCCCATTGGGTATTACCTTAGGTGTATCTCGGCTACAAGAACACGTTTGACAGTCTTGGTTAATTGTTTGCTTTATCTACCGGAGAGAGATTTAAAATATTTTTTGGGTATTTGTTTTACTTATGGGTGGGTGTGTTTAACTGATTCTTGTTTGTGTTAAGGTCGTCCCTTTTATAATGATGATTTACTAGTTTAGGAAGGAAACAAACTCCTTTAGAAGGGGAATTGATAATTATGGAAGGTGGTAATAAGAAAAAAAATAATTAGGGAAATATTTTTTAAGAGGGAAAGAATCTAGTTTTATGGAATTTGGCTAAGAATGAAGAGTTTGAGTCCTTCTGTAAAACTGGAAATGCGACGCATGTTCAGCTAGATGTGGAGGTGTATCCGGTTGGAGGTGATGGTTATATCTGACCAAACTTAGGGTTTATATCTGCCCGGATGTAGATGGTCTCTCTTCATTATTTAAACCTTATAATCTTCCTTAACTCTCATTTATTGCTCCTATAAGAGACTTATCATTGGGCCATGAAAACACAATGCCTACAGTCGCCACTACTTTGGTAGGCTTGTGCAGTATGTGACAGTGATAAGTCCATCAAAGTGATGCATGTATTTTTACTTACCTGGCACGTTTGGCATTTGCATGAATTCCCTTATCTGTAGGAGCGAAGCAGGGTTTCCTGCTATGCCTATGACGTCGATGACCATGACACTGTTGAGCTCGCAGCTCGTAAAGAGTACAATTAGCCCATGAGGGACTAATCAGAGAATAAAGGAGTCGCCACACAGTATAAGACACTGGGAATGATTTAAGGCCGTATTATACCCCTCGCAAGGTCGACCTTAAACCTGTTTGGGTTTTGAATCGTCCATTTCTGATGCCAATATAATATCAAGGATTGAAAGGAGATATCACAATGCCTTATAATACAAATATCATGTAAAGTAATTTAAAACACTCAAAAGCACAAACATGACTTGAAATCAAAACATAATGTTTAGACAGTAGTATCACAGTAATAAAAAACAACAAAATTAACTATGGCTAGCCAGACATTGGAATAGTCGGCTGGAGATGTTCTTTTAGATGTGTGTCTGGCTGTACATATTGGAAGTCTGGTCGAATGTGCAGTGTAATCCAGAATCATAAAAGTCATGCAATAATAAGAAAAAGATAAACAAACAATATAGTGAGATAAATAATAAATAAGCGTGAAGTACTCATGCTAAGTATACGAAAATAGTAGAAAAGGCATATGTAAATACAAAGAAATAAAACATCTATTATTTCCTTGGTATGTTGAGTTGTATCCCAAGTACAGACCGCACTATAGTCCAATCATATTTGACTACAGAATTTACGTCTAAGTTTGCATCCTATATACCACAGGAAATCGTTCTGCCAGATGTAGCCTTATATACGGTCAGAGTTAATATATTACTAGTGTAAGTCCAACCAGACATGCAGTAAGTTTGACTGAAGATCTTGTGTCAAAAACAGTAAATACGAAATTAAATGATAAAGACCATCAGGTCTTACCTTAGGTGTATCTCAGCTCCGAGAACACATTTGATAGTCTTGGTTGATTGTTGGCTTTATCTACCAGAGATAGATTTTAAAGGTTTTTTGGGTCTTTGTTTTGCTGCTGGGTAGGTCTTCTTCATTGATTTTTGGCAAAGGATCAGTTGTAAGCCTCTAAAATTCAAATCTAGCTGAAGGTCCATTATTTGTGTGAAGGTCATCCCTTTTATAGTGGCGATTTCTTAGTTTAGGATAGAAACAATCTTCTTTAGAAGGGACATTGATAATTATGGAAGGTGGTAATAGGGAAAAAGATAACTGGGGAAGTGTTTAAGAGAGAAAGAATATAGTTTTATGGAATTTGGCTAAAAAGGAAATAGATTAAGTCATTCTGCAAAACTAGAAAAATGATGCATTTTCGGTCGGATATGGAGGTGTATTCGGGTGGAGGTGATGGTTATGTTTGGCTGGACTTGAGGTTTATATCCGTCTGGATGTAGATAGTTTCTCTTCAGCATTTAAAACTTACAGTCTTCCTTAACTCTCATACAGTACCCCTATAGGAGACTCATCATCGGGCCATGAAAATGCAATGTCAACAGTCACCCCCACTTTAGTAGGCTTGTGCATTGTGTGACAGTGACATGCCTATCAAAGTCATGTATGTATTTTCACTTACTTTGCTCATCTGGCGTCGCCAAACTTACCTGTAACTGTCAAGTAGGCCCTCGAGCCTTTCGATGCCTCATATGGTATTGAGATACTTCGATCTCACCAGGCTTCATTCCCAGCTCCCGTAGTTGATTGACATGCAGGCCATCGATGTTGAGATGCTTCGATCTTGCCAGGCTTAATTTCCAGTTCCAATAGGTAATGGACTCTCAAGTCTTCCGTCGATGTTGAGATGCTTTGATCTCGCTAGGCTTAATTTCCAGTTCCATTAGGTAAGGGACTCTCAAGTCCTCTGATGCTTCAATTGGTGTTGAGATGCTTTGATCTTACCAGACTTCATTCCAAGCTCCAATAAGTAAGGGACCCTCGGTTCCTCTAATCCTTCAATCGAATTTGAGATGCTTCGATCTCGCCAGGCTTCTTTCCCAGCTCTAGTATTTGATAGACTCGCAAGCCGTTGATGTTGTCTAGTCTCTACCCTCATTCGGAGGTTGTGTCTCAAGCTGGCTTGTCTGGAATGATTTACCCATTTCTCGGTATCAGTACCATTTCTTTTGCCCACATCATTTTCTTTGGGGTGAAGCTTGCCCTAGCTTTTGGATTTGCCAAAGTTTTCTACTCATATTCGGCTGGAAGCATCACATATATGGGCAGAGATTGTTGAGTAAATATCCGACCCGATATAGATCGATATTATAAAATCACAGGTTCTCTTCTCATTCGTCACGGATACCTCCATTTGCAAAAGCCATCTCCATTTATAAAACCTTGAAAAATCATTCATCTCTGTTATTGTTTGTCACAACGACTCTCTTAGGCCTTCCAACACTAGACCATGGCCCACGGATCCTCATCTGTGATTCTTCTTTGGTTTAGACCGAGTCTCAAGTCGGTAATACCCATTTGGCCATAAATTTATAGACGCCATACCCACGCTTCTTTTTCTAGGGGGATCATTCTTGTTCCTATGTAGAATCGGTAAGTTCCCTCTCTATTTTTTTCTAATTTTTTATTTGCATTTTCTCGATTTTGAATTTTCAATTGATATTCGGCCGGAGGTTGTGCATATCCGAGCCCGATTTTGTATATCCGGCCAGTGATAAATGTATATCGGTCTGTACCTATATGTATGTCTGTTAGGGCCAAAACATGTCTAGTTAGTTTTTTCACATTCCTATTTTCATCTATAACCTAATCTAGGTCTTAGAAAATTTATAGTTTACCAAAACTTGATATCATGTTCCTGTAATACATATCCGACAGCTCTCACGGAATTACAGATTCATATCCGGTTAATCTCATTTGTTTCATGCCCAGTCTATAGGTTTTGTATTACTACTGCTGTGTTATTTTCTACCATTTTGCTAATATGATGTTTCTCTTTTTACAACTTTATTCCTCATATTTGAAGGCTAGCGTTAACCCCGCTAGTGTTCGTAAATGGTATGAGAAGCTCTCTCCCCAGATCGAGGCTTAAATAGATAGAACATGGTTCACACCTTTAATCCGTTGTATTTCTAGTCGCTCCCAGAAACGCGACAAGCGCACATTGTAGGCTAAAGTGAAGAGGTGGATGGATTTCACCCACACATTTCACCTACCAAATGGTCAGATGACTATCACTCCAGGAGACTTTAGCTACATGAATGGCATCCTATGCGAGGGCTAGATCATGGAGTTTGATTGTAGCTTTTTCTTGCATATTATCTAGACATAGCACATCCATCGTCTGCTGAAGTTCATCCCGAGGGTCCGCTTTTGAGTCATTTCTTATGGGGAGCTATGGCCCTACTAGGAGGGGAAGACTCCCCACTATTCATAGGAAGTTGACCAGCTGGTCCGGTCATTTCTGCTGCAAATATTCGGGTGCACCCTATTTATTGACACTGCGTGCTTAGTAGACCTATGACTTCTTTTTCTGCTCCGTAACTTAGATACAATGCAAAAGTTTGATTTGTGTTCCACTACATTATCAACCATTTACAGGGATTAGATCGGTGTTTTCGGCCCAACTTGTATATCCAAGACTACGACATCTTGGTTGAGGTATGCAACTTCTACTCTACTTCTTTTCCATTTCTGCTATAATCGGTAACTGATTAACTTCAATCTTCTTTGGTTCTTGCAGGCTTGGGCCTATATATTTGGCATCCTTGCAAGACCCTTCCTGATCTCTCTATATCAGTATGTGTTTCCCAGTCTGGCCTGCTGCAATGCTTCTAAAAGGGGCGCATTCAAGTCCCACAATATCGGAGGACCTCGGGCTTGAATGAATAGGATTACATGGAATCTGGATGACATGGAATCTTTTCTATCTATTTTTTCCTTCTTTCTTTTTCTGTTTCTGGTTTAGTTGAACTAACCTTTCTTTGTGGTCTTTACAGATTGACTGGCCATGTGAGGGAACCTCATTGATGCTCTGCCTATATCTGTACGTTCTTCCTTTCAGAAGAACATGATTCACTTGCTCCCCTAGGATTTTGACCATAGGTTGTGGTATCTGGGGGAGCGTGTATTCTTGTGGCACTTCGGCTCTCAGGCCTGTCAGATTCATCCTCTCCTCCATCCACCATGTTTTTCGGATCCAAGATAGATGAGAAAGAGCTGCCAGCTGCCCTTACCAGTTTCCCTGCTGAAGATTTATCCTCTTTTGATGTAGGTCCAGGGACATCATGGAACATCCCGTGCTCGTCATCCTTCCGAGGCTGAGGATGATGAGTATTTACGAGCAGCGGTTGGTCTGAGTACCTCTATGTCTTGATGCCTTCGGGTACGAGCCTCCATTTCCTTGAGGCAGGGACCTTCTGCTGCTGCAGCTTTTACTTACGCAATGGTCTTTCTACCTGGTGCCGTTCTTGGCTTAGCGAGTTTTCTGCCATATCTGACTTATATAATCCGAGGTGATACGGGTACAACAGAGGCTCAAACTTTGTCTCTCGGGGGGATGCAACAGTTACCCCTCGCTCTTTCTGAAACCACTCATATAAGTATTTATTTTCCCCATTTGTCATTTTTATTTTTTTATTCTTAGGGTAGTGATAATGCTTTTTTTTACAGGTCCCTACCGGTTTCACGGATCACTACTATCGGCTGATGTTGGTAGCAAAGTCGAAGCTGAACACATAGAGCTACTCTTATTAGATACATGTAAAATAGAATTAGCATGTATGCATGTATGTATGTAACTGATATGTTTTCTTTTGATTGTAACGTCGTGTAGTTTAGGGTCATCAGGATCTTCAGTGCAAGTTTGAGTGGCTGCAGCAATGACTTGCTCAGAATGAGGCTCGTGACCACTAGTGGAAGGCTCACATGAAGGAATCACAATCCTAGAGCACCCAAAGAGAGCCTTATTTTTCATCATAAGAGGCTGAGGAGCATAATGATGAAGAGTCATCCTCGGAGTAGAGCTGTTTCATTTTCTTTACTTTTTTTTTGTCTATCAAAACCAAAACTTTGAAACATTTTGTACAAACTTTGGTCATTCATGAAAATATTTCCTTTCATCCTCGATTATCTCTATTTTATTACAAAGCAAATACTACAAAGCCATGTTTACATACTGTCTGGAATGGAAAATATTTGGCCGGATATATCATAAGACCGGTCTTAAGCGTGACTAATATCTGTGGCTTTTCCCCTATGTGTGGTCGGACATATAACTTATATCCGGCCATTCTGGGAGAGTAAATCCGGCTATTCTTCCAGATATAATGCATATCCGGCCAGATGTGCCTCAATGTCTTTTTTCGACAGGAATCCTTCCAAGTGTTGGGAATCTTGTCTTCTTAAGGTGTTCCCTCCGGTTTCCGCTATATAAGACTCTACCCCTGTCATGTTTGCATCAGAAAAGGCTTCTGCTACTCCTTTTTTTGTCTCCATTTGACTTCATGAGTCTTCTTCTTCATGTCTCAACTCCAATACTTATTGCAGAATATCTGATTGTGCTTTATAACCAACTATTTATATTACATATTCGGCCGAAATTACTTCATATCCTGTTGTAACCTGCTTACTCCGAATTGGCTCGCACTCTGTAAGACCATATCACTTATTCATGGAGTACCTGATTGGTTGTCCTTAGATTTGGTCCGACTTTCTGTGCTTCGGTTCTTACACTGAGTTAAAATAGACCATGTCTTTTTAAAGACTGCCTCAATATTCTAGGATACCGAAACCAATTTCTTATGTTTTAATTGTTGGACAATTATGACTCATAACATCACTATTTGTAAAAAACATGGGGTTCTTTGTACAAATTAACTATGTGACAAAGGAAATTGCTCTTTTATCATTCTGTAATTGGATTACTTGGATATATAAATGATAAAAGTCCATATGATTAGTACCGAATTAATAAGATATGAGACAGTATTAATCCACGAAAGGTTTAATCATTAAATATCCCTAATCGTAGTATTATCGAGACTGGACATCGATAGTGCGGAATAGACTAGTATTACACTTGAGCGCGTTATGGAAGCTTAACAACATACTTCTGATATATTTAAGTATTAGATACTTATGCAAATGTGATATGAGGTTCTGTTAGCCGTTGGACCGGAAACAGCTTCGCTCTGGATAAACCCCTCGGAATCCCATTGGTAGTATGACTATGTGTTTATGGGAATCCGAATCAGGGTAGATGTATATGGTCTTAACCTGAGACTTACTTTGCTAATACTTGCGACAATCAATATACTTTGGTTTTGGTCGTCCGAGCTTTAACAGGTTCTGTGTACGCCTCTTCTGGGTATACTTAGAATCATAGTATATTGGGTGTGATGTCAAGATGGAAGTATCAATTCAGTCATATGGAGAAGATGATCACGCATGGATACAAAACCAGTACTTTTAAATGCTGCAGCTATCGGGATAGTATAACTAGGTCATGATTACCCGATTATATAGATTAGTTGCTAGTGATCTGATATACGCTTCGTACGGGGCAGACACAATTCCAGCCCTAGGCCAAGCATGTGACATCCGATACTTGATCGTAATACGCAATACATTGTATACTACGCCTGATACAGATTATATATTCCTCGTTGAATATTTCTGGAGAATTGGGTAGGCACGGTGCTTTGCTAGAAGCCAACCATGTCTTGTAAATCGGTAAGAACATGGTACAGGGTACGCACTTGTTCGGATAGTCCAATGACCGTATTTACTGCCAACATATCCAGGGATCTCTTGGGTCGCTTCCCAAAGATTCACAGATGACATTTGACTCGAATAAAATTAATCTGGGATTAATTATGAGAGAGAAAATTAATCTGGGATTAATTACGGCAAGAATTAATCTGTGATTAATTATGAGACAGAAAATTAATCTGGGATTAATTGCGTCAAGAATTTATCTGGGATTAAATTCATCTAGAAGAGAGAGAACACGATTAATTTGGAATTAATCGGCAAAGTAAATTTAATAGTTAAATTATATTTTACTATTTAATTTATTTAATTTATTTAATTGGGCTAAAATAATATATCAGATATATTAATTGAAATTGGATTTCAATACGGAATTAAAATTGGATTTTAATTCAAGCGAATGAATTAATTTGGAATTAATTCGTAAGCGACTTCCGTAATAATTTTGCTAAGCATTATTATTTAATTAAATTGGATT
The DNA here is from genome assembly GCA_019454045.1 of Zanthoxylum bungeanum. Lineage (NCBI taxonomy): Eukaryota > Viridiplantae > Streptophyta > Magnoliopsida > Sapindales > Rutaceae > Zanthoxylum > Zanthoxylum bungeanum. Next base: position 7,139 of record SKCR01047898.1, on the reverse strand, counting down.
TAATTATTTAGCGACGGAAAATTCATTTAGTCGGATTAAACGAACCGGGCCCAAAGTGTGTTGTGTAAGCCTACTTGAATTTTGAATTCAAAGTGGTGGGACCTACTAACTTACATCAACATGTCACGTGTGATGGAAGTTGTTGGTTGCATTTAATGCAATCTTACACACATCTAAAGCTTCTTGGACAAGCTTTGTATTATAACACATTGACTTTTGGAAAGTGAAAAAAAAACACATCATCTCTCTTCTCCTCTCCAATGGCCGAAACTTGTTCTTCTTTGAGGAGAAATGTTTCTTTCCAATTTTTTCAAGCTAGTACTTAAAGGAGTCAAGGAAAGGTGATAGGGAAACTCACCCAAGTGTTGGAAACACTCTACAAAGCTTGGAGCCTCAACATTCAAGGTGAAATTTTTGAAATTCCTCAACCGATCATTGTAAGTCTTCCGCAACTTTCGTTGATTTTATTCACACATAAATCTTGTTTTGGATCCTTGGGCATGTCTAGGACACTAACAATGGTATCATGAGCCACCTAAACTTGATTTCAAAATCTAGGGTTTATGGACTTTAATTTGGGATTTTTTGCTTGGAGCTTGATTTACCTTAAATTGATTGTGTGGTTGTAATTATATGATGATGAATTGGATTTGTGCATCATTGGATTTGAGAAAAATTGATTGGATCAAAAATCCCCAATTCCTTATGCATGGCCGAAAATAAGCCATTGTAATCTCATGGTGATTTTTTGTTAATTAGACCATTGGATGAGTTTATGGCATAATATAAATCTTGTATGTTGATTTAATTGGATTGAAATCAAATTGAGTGTTATTTTATGCCCATTGTCGTGAGATTGAGCATGTTTAATGGATTGATTTTGCTTCAATTGTGTTGGACATGAATTGGATAAATTAAAGCATGATTAATTAGTTTAAATTGATGTTTTGGAAATATTAGTTTAATTAATTAATTATGGTAATTACACTTTAATTAAAATTAATATGATATTTTGAATATTATTTTAATAAATATTAGTCTTTAAATTGGATTGGGCTAATTTATTGTATTTGGGCTTAATGGGCTTGGTTGGGCCAAGCCTGATTTTGGACAATTGGATTGGATCCAAATTGGGCCTAAAACCATTTCCATAAAGTTCAAATATAACTTTTGGGCCTTTAATAATTTAATTGGGCCTATTGGGCAAAAATTAATTTTTGGCAAAAGGGTGATTCCTTATTGGGCCTTGGCATCTTGGATTGGATCCATATTAGCCAAAGCTCATGCCTTAAGAATTAATTGAAAGCCCATTGGATACTAATTGGGCCTTTGAGACCCATTTAGATTCGATTTAGAATCTAAGTCTAAAAGGCACTAAAATAAGTGTAATTATTTAATTTGGAATTAAATACGAATTAGTATTGGATACGAATTAAATTGGATTTAAAATTGTAGTTCGATTTAATTCAAGAATACGTACTTTGAGTATTTATTCTTAAACGAGTTGGACTCACGCAAATCAAATCGTTGTTTGAACATTGGATGGTCATTAATTCAAAGATTAATTAATTGGATTAGATTGATTGAATAACATGATTTGTGTGAATACTTGGATGTATTTGTATGAATAACGTATATCGGATGGATATTAGATGGGTGGGGGCAATTTTGGAAATTGTTGTAAGTATGGTACTTATTTATTAAATTGGACCTGTGTGTTCAGCCTTTCACCTGCTTATCTCTTTGTATTTCTCTTCTCACCAATTCCCCTCAATGCAAATGAGGTTTCTTTAATTTATTATGTAATTGGGTAGAAGTATGTAAAGTGCTAGGGGGAGAGAGGAAAAAGAGAGATTTGTTCCAGGAATAAATTGTTATATATTCATCTGTATATCATTATTAATTTTATTCGTGCCTTATTATGCTTTTAGAATGCATGTTTAAGGGTGTATGATGAATATTAAATATTATGCCAATTTACGCGAAAAACCCTTATGAAATATTAAACGTTTTCCTTCCATTGAGTGATTCTTTCTCAAGATCCAAGATTGGCTTTGATTTGTTGGCCAAATTCAAGATCATTGTCCATCGCGGATGTGTTTGAACCACGAAAGTTTTGTTACATATCGCATGTCTTGGGCAGTTGTGACTTGTTGGCCAAAGTCAAGGTCACTTCTGTACATCGACGTGGATTACGAAGCTTTCCCACTGTCAATGGGTCGAGCTTAACTGTAATCATTAAGCTTGTTGAGCCAAAGCCAAGACTTAGTTGATTCAGAGGAAAAGGTTAGGAAATATATATTGGATATATATCTCAGACTTGGAGGTCCACCTACCGGATCTAGGAATTGGATGGGATCCAATTGATCTTAGAGATCTACCTAGTTAAGTTTCATACAGCTTGTTGGCCAAAGTCAAGGTTGTGTGTTATTTAACGAGATCCTAGCCCACTAGGAAACTGGGTTTCCCGAGTACTCCACAGAAGGTTAGAGGCTCGCCGAAAAATAGTGGGAGGCTAGTATTAAATTTGCAATTTCATTTAAATACTTGCCAATACGCATTATTTTATTTTATTTATCTTCGTTATAAATATATTAGTTGGACTAATATCTTTTATTGATTTCTTTGAACAGTTAGACTGTACAAGACAATACTCCACTTGTAGTTGGTTATATAGTTGGACTATAGTAACCATTGCATTTTGAGTATATCCAAAATCTTTGATTGGATAGTTGGACTATTGCAATCGAGATGGCTGGAAAGATTAGCTTTAGGGACATCATTATGGGCGATAATGTCTTTAACGGCTCCAATTTTCCAGATTGGGAGATGAATCTCAGGATAGTCCTGGGAGCCGAGAAGTTACTCTATGTTATAGAGAAACCTCTCGGGCTTGAGACCGGAGTTGAGCAAACAGTAGAGCATGAGTTTTGGAAGACTCATCGTGATGATAACTTTAAAGCTCAATCCGTAATGCTTGCCGCAATGAATCCTCAATTTCGTCGTCAGAATAATGGATTGGATCCTTACTGACAATGAACAGCTAGGTCAGCTGGGAATAACCTTCGAGGCCAAGACTTCCATAGATTTGATCTTATAGTCTCTACCCGAGTGCTGGGGCGGGTTCGTCATGAACTACAACATGATTAACCAAGAGAAGACTCTTGGAGAGTTGATGGCTATGCTATAGGAGGCAGATCCAGAGATTCTAAATGGTAAGAAGCGCGAGGTGTACCTTAATTCAAAATCCCATATGGCCAAGGCTTGGCCGAAGGCTTTTGGGGGTGTGAAGAAAAAGATGAAGAAGGGCAAGGCTAAATCATTACAGTCTTCTGGGAAGACTAAGGATATATCCCAAGTCGTCTGCCTACATTGTGGTAAACAGGGTCACTGGAAGCGTGAGTGCCGTGAGTACAAGGCGGAGTTGAAGGAACTGAAGACGGGCAAGGCTCTGGCTTCAGGTATTTTTTGTTATAAACATGTCCACTACTGGTTTTAAAAATTGGATTTTTGATTCTGGATGTGGTACTCACATATGTACTGATGTGTATGATCTATTGATTAGCAGGATACTGGCTTCAGATGAGATCGACCTACGAGTCGGAAACAGGACAATAGTCGCTGTTTTGGCCGTTGGGACCTATGTTTTGTATCTACCCTTGGGGCATTTCATTACATTATGTGACTGTTATTTTGTACTTAGTTTGACTAGGAACATCATCTCTGTATTTTGTTAAACCCGTTACAAGTATACCTTTGTATTCCGGAACACTAGGTGTTTTTGTATATAAAGATAACGTTTTGATATGTATAGCAGATGTTAATGATGGTCTTTTTATTTTGAATATAAATGAATCTCAAACATAGAACATGACAAACAAAGCTCAAACTAAGTAAATCAGATGAGACTTATTTGTGGCATTGTCGTCTGGGACACATTAACAAGACTCGTATATCCACACTTTGGAAGAGTGGATACGTGGACGGATTTGATCCTAATTCATATGATGTATGCGAATCTTGTTTATTAGGAAAAGTGCCTAAAACACCTTTTAGTGGTAAGGGTGTAAGTGCCACTGAGCTGTTAGCCCTCGATCATAGTGACATGTGTGGTCCCATGTCTAGCCAGGCTAGAGGTGGATATGAATACTTTGTAATCTTTACGGATGTTGCATCACGTTATGGTTATGTGTATCTTATGAAACACAAGTCGGAAACTTTTGAGAAATTCAAAGAGTTTTGATACGAAGTAGAAGACAGACCGGCAAAAGTATTAAAACATTACGGTTGGGCCGTGGTGGAAAATACTTGAGCAATAAGTTTCTCGATTACTTGAAAGATTATGGTATTCTTTCACAGTGGACTCCTCCTGGAACACCTCGATTGAAAGGTGTGACCGAACGGAGAAACCGAACTTTGTTGGCATGGTAAGGTTAATGATGAGTCGCACTGAGCTACCAATTTCCTTCACGGGATATGCATTGAACAGTGTAATAGTTATTTTGAATAAGGTTCCGTCAAAGTCTGTTGGACAGAGTCCATATGAAATATGGACAGGAAAGAAACTGGGTTTCTCATTCCTGAAGATTTGGGGATACTGGGCATACGTTAAACGTTTGGATGGTACCAAACTAGAACCCAAATCGGATAAGTGTCTATTTGTAATTGGTTATCCTAGGGAAACCAAAGGATATTATTTTTACAATGTTAGGGATATGCCCTATACCCAACTTGTGGATGAGCTATATGTACATGTATTTGTAATATTTTCATTAATTAATAAAAAGGCAATCTTTATTATAAGTGTCTTACATAACTTATATGAATCATCAACACTGTAATAAAGCCCTTGGAGTAATAAGACGATGGCTTCCACGCCTTATGAGAATCATTACTCTTAAATGTTCCTAGTAATAGTTTTGTGAATAATCTGGAAGTTCAGAAAGCGGAGAGACTAGCATGATGATATGATCCGCCCTTAAGTGGGGTAGCCGATCTCATAGGCTACTAGTGGAGATCCGTCCGCTTGGTGTATCACATGGATGCATGAGTATCTCGTGTCCATCGAACTTACCGCCGAATGTTTTCATATGGAGTGTTTATCCCATGTGTCTGTGAGAACTTTCATGTATCGATTATATGACTAGTCTTTTGAATTGAGGTCTTTACAATCTTATGTGTGAATCAAATAACTTTGACATTCTCCTTCCAATTCAAAAGATCCGGTCATAAGGGTATGATTGGGTCATTTGTTGAAACACATGAAGTTTGTAAAGATACAACAGAGAATCGCCACTCTCTCGGATAATATTTTCTTAAAAGGTCACACACAACAAAGTCGAAATCAATGGTTAACAGTGCAAGTACAAATATACATCATATATGATTGCTGTAGGAATTGTTCATAAATGGTTCAATGTTTTTAATTATTGAACAGATCATTTATGAGGTTCCATAGTGGCTTAGGGATTGGTGAATGACGATGGGGCACTTTGGGAATTGGAATAAAAAAAATTACTATTCACGTGAATAGTTTTTGTTATTTGTTTTGAATTCCAATTCGGCCAAACTCATATTAGGGTTTTATAATCTCATTAAACCACTAAATTAAGATCCAATGGCTAAGATTAAATTAGCTTTTATCCCACATCGGATTCTTAATTAATTTTGTTGTCTTTGGAGCACTATATAAACCCAAAGAATTCTTTACAAATTTACTACACCAAAACCTTTCATATCTTGGGTTTATATAAGTGAGCAACTCTAAAGTTTAAGAGTAATCCACTGATTTTGAGGATCCTTAAGTCTAATTGACTAGAGGAACCTCGAGTTAAAGGTTTTGAGGTATTTTCCTAGGCTAGCACTAAGGGCAAAATAGCCGTGCACTCAAGGCGTAGTCTTGCCGTTGAGTTTTGGCTTTGGTGTGTGCATCTTTGGAGGCCACACACTTGGGTGGCTCTTTGGAACGTGGAAGATCTTGCTGAGTTCGAGAAAAGCTTGTAGATTGGAGGGAGGACTGGAAGAGTCTACTGTTCAACTAAGTCTTTTTCTTTCTTTATTTTATTTAGAGTTCTTATGATAGTTACCATGTTTAGGTTTATGTTCTTTGCATGTTTTATGAGTTTTATGCTTAGAATATATAGTAACATGCCTAGGCCTATAAGAATAATAAAAACAAATGGGTCTTGGGCAAAGGGAAGCGGTATAATAATTTTTATTTTCTGCTGCGCATTCGCGGCCGCTTCCCAACAGTTGTATCAGAGCGCCATTTTTGTTTTGATTATTTCTCTCTCATTTGAACTCGAAATTGGGTGTTTAAATGCTCGTTGGAAAGCTAATACCCAGAACTTAATTTTAGACACAGGTTTTGCATGATTTGGTTAAGATTTGAAAGGTGAAATTGCATTTAAAGTTCACGCGTCTGCAGAAAAACGTGAATAGTAAATTAATTTGAATAAAATAAAATGCATATCATAATTAAATATTAATCAAAGTTATTTAATGCCTAAAATAATTCTAAAATATTAAAACTCATATGCTTGTTGATTTTATGTATGATTAGAATTGGCATGATTATTTTAGGGTGCAAACATCGAGAGACTTTCTAAGAAATAGAGAGTGTATTGCTATCCCTTAGCTAAGTAATTATTCCGTGATGAACTTAGAGATTTATTACCTTTAAGGCTAATAAATATAAATCACTTGTTTATAATAAAAGACATATAAAAGAGATAAGTGGGTTGGGACCAAGGGGTTAATAAAACTTTCCAACCTAAAGTTAATTTAACCAAAGATATTACTAGAGTTAGAAATGATTTGGTGTCTTCCTTCACTCACTACCTTTTTTATAGCCAAAAGAAAAAGCTGTGAAGACATCTAGATAATCATTTACTCAAAGCTTACCTTAAAGTATATTTAAAGTGTTGGACTAATTTGGAGGATCTACTGTTTATTCCTGCACCAAGGCAATAAGAGCCTAAGAGGTAAGGGTATTTAAGAGAGTTCGCTCCACCCGCCCTCTGGGGAATTTTCAATGGGAGAATCCATTTGATAGTTATTTAATTAAACTTTCTAAAATCCTCAATAATAATTTAAGTCTAAAATTTGCCACCCTTGTAAGTATAGACCCAAATGGCTTA
>SKCR01047897.1:0-45930 GCA_019454045.1 Zanthoxylum bungeanum | reverse complement strand
GCAACTAGTCTCTTTAAATCGGACAATCCTGGCCTTGTCATATTGTCCGACGGTTGCAACCTTTTATAGAGTACTAGTTCTGTGTCCTGCGTGATCATCACCTCCATATGTCTGAAGCGATACTTCCATCTTGACATCACATCCAGTACACTACGATTCTCGATAAACCCAGAAGAGGTGTACACAGAACCGGTTAAGGTCCCCAACCACCAAAACTAAAGTTTACCGATTGTCGCAAGTACTAGCGATGTAAGTCTCAGGTTAAGACCATATACATCTACCCTGATGCGGCCTCCCATAGACACGTAGACATACTACCAATGGGATTCCGCGGGGTCTATCCAGAGCGAAGCTGTTTTCCGTACCATCGGTAAAACACAACCTCCTATCGCACTTGCATAAGTATCCAATACTTAAATATATGAGAACTATGCCGTTGTGCCCTTACAACGTGCACAAGCGCAATACTAGTCTATTCCGCATTATCGATGTCCAGTCTCGATAATACTACGACTAGGGATATTTAATGATTAACCCTTGGGACTGATACTGTCTCATATCATTCTCAGTCCAGGTACTAATCATATGGACTTTCGCCATTTATAAGTCAAAGTAAATAATATTACAAAACGGCAAAAGGCAATTTCATTATCACATAGTTAATTTGTACAATAATACAATATCATTTACAAACAGTGACGCTATGGGACATAATGTCTAACATAAAGGACCCTCTAATACATATCCAATTTTCTCAGATCTGAGGACAATCCTCAAATCTATATCCCAGTCAGCGAAGTTCTCAGCGCATTTTAGCTTATTCGTACCAATAATACTAGCAAATGGGTTGTTTAAAGAAGCAGCCATCGCAAATCTATCACATAGATAGCGAAAAAACGATTAGTAGAAAAATAGTTTCATATAATATCATAAAGAATTAAATATATCGTGGATTTTTAATCTAAAAATACTTCTCCCACTATTTCATGAAAAAATTGTAATCCCCAACCAAAATATATAACATGCAATAATCAAATTAAATACCATAGTGAAAAGAGGACCCCATGAATATATTTCAGCTCACAAATTTGGCACGTTCTCACCTACGTATATTCATTAGGTAGACAACTCATTGTCAATCACTCACCAGGGACTCCTAGGCGCCGGTCCTGATCGTTTCTCATTTTGACAGTTTTGGCACGTTCACAAGGATGCATATCAAGGTTAAACTTGTCAATTATAAATTCAAGATACTCGCGTAACCTTGATAGCTTTGGCACGTTCAGGATTCCACTTTCGCTTGAATTTACATAATATCATATATTTATTCGGTATAAATAAATTCATACCGGCTATATCCTCACAGTTTTGGTACGTTCTCGGATATAGTCATAAAATATTTATCTATAAGCCGTATTGACAAGACATACCAAGAAACATGCATCAAATACATATTAATAATAAAATCTTATTTTAAATAGGTATTTTCCGCAAAAGATGTTATTCACTTTATTTAATCAAATTAAATAAATACATGCATGCATAAAGTAAAGATTAGATTAAATATAAAATTTAAAGGACTAATCATATCATGGGTTAAGAATCAGACTCGCTTTTATACCATTTTGTTATGGTTTTATGGGTATTACCGGGTAACGCAACGGAACGCGAAAAATCAAAATTTTTCGATTTCAATAAATTTTATTAGGTAATTAAAATAAACTAATTTATTCTAATTATTCAATACTCAAAAATTCAGTTTTTATCAAAAATTCAGAATTTTTCCTTAATTGTCGTGAGACCCTAAAGGTTTGCATTTTGATCATTTTAGTCCTTATTTGTCAAATATAAAGTTAAGTGATTTCAAATCACTACAAAAATGATTTATAGATATCATATACATCAAAATACAACTCACAACAAAAATCCCATAATTTCATCAAATTGCCAAGAAATCCTCCAAGTTTCAATTTTGTACATTTTGGTCCAATTTTGTGAAAATAAACTTAGATGATTTCCAATAAATTCCAAAATAATTTGTGTTAGCGTTGGAGCTCGGAGCGCCAATCATGATAATATTTACATCTGATTCATGAATACGAGCAATACATTTTTCCATAATATTACTTATTTATGGTTGCACCTCTTGTCGTTTATTATATATATTCGATTTAAATCATTAGATTGAAACTAAATCATGTTTAGACACAGACCCGATAATATATAATGTAGTGTACAATTACAATGTAGCTTGTAATTGACATTGAGAAGTGTCACTACTAGATATATATCATCAAAATAAAGTCCATGGTCAAGATTTACTAACACGGGTCGGTTAGTAAGATCCGATGAGACCGGTACATATTGTATATCAGACATTATCCGATGGTTTATCCCAATGAACAATGAGTCTCGGAAGACTCGTATAGACATGTAGGTGTTTATATCGGATGAGCACTAAATGACTCACCGAAGATTTCCTAACAAATGGTGCACTAATGTGAATATGAATCTTCTCGGGTTGAGTAGCATATTGGTCCTTCGACTTGAGATACCACTGTGGATATATGAGACATCCTCCATACTTTGGTGTCAGGCACGTCACCGATCTATTTAGATCAGACATCCACCTGTTCATTAGGTAGTCCAAATATGATTAGCAATCTGTTAAATCCATGGCCATGGTATACTTTGGAAGTAAGTTCCGAGTGTTATTTAGAAGATTGCTAATAGATACGTCGACGACATTATACCTATAGAGATTTGACGTTTATACATATATCTCTAGTATAATTCAGATACCTGTGACATATGGATTATACGTATGTAATGACCTCGACCTGTATGATTCAACAAGTTTATCTGTGGTCGTCATAATTTACGGGTGGGTGAATTAAGGACACAAAATTAGATTTCGAGATGGATATGCCTGAATCTAGAGAGTCTCACTAATGAAATATACTCGTAGAGTACCAGGGCAACTTTTAACGGTTAAACGAAAAATACATGCAAAGGGACCTAATAGTCATTTCCTAATTAATGTGTATTTGTATTTAATATTTGATTTTATTAAATACACATTAATTAAATGTCAATTTGAGATATTTTAAATATATCATTAATATATTTATTTTGATTATTTAATGTAAATATAATATATATATATATATATATATTTAAGATATTTTTATTTAATTATTTAATTATTTAAATATTAAATGAATAAAGTAATTATTTTATAAATATAGTTTACCATGATTAATGATTAGGAAATGGCACCATTTGATTGGTAACACTTCTTGGATTTACTTTCTGGTAATGGTTATCATTTAGAACAAGTAACTAATCAAATGAATTTGAAATGAATTTGAAATTAAATCTTGTATTAACTTTCTCTCATTCACACCAATTTCGAGGAAAGTATATAAGGCTTTTTTGTTTCATTTTCTTTAAAAAACAAGAAGATACCTAAATTATTACAAGTAAAGTTTGAGAGAAAAGTTTGAAGAACAAAGGAAAAAGCTTAAGGAAAATTTGATTTTGTAAGTATTTTCCAACTTTCTTCAACTAGAAAATTGTTTCCATGTTTCTAAGCTTCAACATGTGTTTCTTAAAATTTCTCTACTCTTTAAGTATATAATTAAATTGGTTTGAGACTTGTTGGAAATATGTTTGCATGTTGATTAACAAAGTATGCTTATAATTGGTTATTAAGCATTCTTTTGATTCATTAGTGATCAAGTTGCCATTCTAGAGTTTTAAGGCCACTCATTTATGACCTAGTATTTTTCTTGTGTTATTTAAAGTGCTGAGACTTGTTTGGTGTGTTAAAGAATCGATTAAAGAATTGAATTTATTCAATTTAGTGGAAATTGATCAATTAGAGTAATTTTAGAAATTAAGGTTCTTAACCTATTCCAATTTTAGGGCTTTTCACACATGTGATGTATTATGATGTATATATTATTTATATCAAATTTGGGATTGATTGGATTTGATCTTGACTTGTTTTGTACAAGATTGGACTAAATTACAAAATTTGAAATCCTTATAGGGTGTCTCGATAATTTTGTATTTTAGTGGGGATTTTATTGCAATTTGTATTTTGATGTGTTGGACATGTTGAAAATCATTTTAGAATTGATTTGGATGTTGGACAATTATGACCCATAACATCACTACTTGTACATAACATGGTGTTGTTGTACAAATTAACTATGTGACAAAAGAAATTGCTCTTTTATCATTTGTAATTAGATTACCAAGATATATAAATGATAAAAGTCTTATGATTAGTACCGGATTAATAAAATATGAGACAATATTAATCCAATGAGGTTTAATCATTAAATATCCATAGTCGTAGTATTATCGAGACTAGACATCGATAATGTAGAATAGACTAGTATTACACTTGTGCGTGTTATGGAAGCGTAACGACATATTTCTCATATATTGGGTATTGAATACTCATGCAAGTGTAATAGGAGGTTCTGTTTACCGATGGTACGGAAACAGCTTCGCTATGGATAGACCCCTCAGAATCCCATTGGTAGTATGTCTATGTGTCTATGGGAATCCGAATCAGGGTAGGTTTATTTGGTCTTAACCTTAGACTTGCATCGCTAATACTTGCGACAATCAGGAGTCTTTAGTTTTTGGTCGTCCGGGGCTTTAACAGATTCTGTGTACGCCTCTTCTTGGTATACTGAGAATCGTAGTGTATTGGGTGTGATTTCAAGATGGATGTATCACTTCAGTCATATGGAGATGATGATCGCGTAGGATACGAAACTAGTACTCTTAAGTACTGCAGTCATCGGGATAATATGACTAGGTCATGATTATTCGATACAAGAGACGAGTTACCAGAGATCCGATATATGCTTCGTACGGGGCAGACAAAATTCCATCCCTAGGCCTAGCATGTGATATCGATACTTGATCGTAATACGCAATAATACATATACTACACCTGTCAAAGATTACATATTCCTTAAAAGAATATTTCTGGAGAATTTGGTAGGCACGGTGCTTTGCTAGAAACCAACCATGTCTTGTAAATCGGTAAGAATGTGGTACTGGGTACGCACGTATTTGGATAGTCCGATAACCGGATTTACTACCAACATATCCAGAGATCTCATGGGTCACTTCCCGAAGATTCACCGATGACATTTGACTCGAACAGAATTAATCTGGGATTAATTATGAGAGAGAGAAAATTAATCTAGGATTAATTACGACAAGAATTTATCTGAGATAAAATTCAAATAGTAGAGAGAGAACGATTAATTTGGAATTAATCGATTAAATAATATATTCGATATATTAAATGAAATTAGATTTCGACGGAGAATTAAAATTGGATTTTAATTCGGGCGAACGAATTAATTTAGAATTAATTCGCAAGCGACTTTCGTAATAATTTTGCAAGGCATTATTATTTAATTAAATTTGATTTAATTAAGTCGCAACGGAAAATTCGTTAATTCATAATTAACGAACCCGAGCCAGAAATGTGTTTAGCGGGCCCAATCGGATTTTGAATTTAAAGTGGGGCCCATAAGTCAAATCACTAGTCAACTTTATCACCTTTTTGGTTGATAGAAGTTGGTAGAGATTTTGGTAACTTGTCTTACATATTTTGTTGATTTGTGGAAGACATTTACCAACTTGACTTTTTCTAAATGGATTTTTGATTTTGTAAATTAGAAATACATAAAAACAAAAAAAACACAAAACAAGTAACTCTTAATTCTCTCCCTTTTTGGCAAAAAGGCTGAAACCTCTCCCTCTCTCATTCTCCAAAATGGCGTGAACAAAGGGTTCATGTGTGATGATTTTGTTTCAAAATCTTGCTTGCTAGCACATCTAAGGAGTTATACAAAGGTGCTAGGGAAACCATTCCCTTGAGTTTGGAATTCAAGAATCAAAGTTTGAAGCTCAACATACAAACAAAGGAGAGTTTGGAACACTTCACAAAGGTTGGAATTTTTGTTATCTCCACATCCTAATAACCGATCAAAGTGAGTATTTTTCCGCAACTTACTTTGTTAATTCACAAAATTTTATGCTTAATAGATCATTGGCATGTTCTAGGAGAACCCAACAATGGTATCAGAGCCAATATTAAGCATTAAATGAATTAGGGTTCATAAACTTGAATTTGGGTATTTTTGGTTGGAGCATGATTTCGTCAAATTGATTGTTTTAATATGCTTAGATTATGATAACTTAGAGTTATGCTGATTAATTTTGAGAAATATTGATTAGATAATTTTTCCCCAAATTGGATAGCATGGCCGAATATTGAACCCTTGTAGCTCTTGGTGATTTTTGATTTTTTAGACCATTGGATGTGTTTAAAATGCATGAATATATTGATTTGTGATTTAATTGGATTGAAATCAAAATCGGATATCAAATGCACAAATTACCATGAAATAGAGAAGCATGTTATGACTTGATTTTGTTTCAATTGTGTTGGACATATATTGAATATAATAAAGCATGATTAATTAATTAAATTGGTGTTTTGGAAATGTTAATTAACTTAATTAATTATGGTTATACACTTTAATTAAATAAATTGTGATATTTGGAATGTTCGAATTTAATTAATTAGGCTTTAATTTGGAATTGGGCTAAAATTGTTATATTTGGGCCTAATGGGTTTGGTTGGGCCAAGTTTGTTTAGGACAATTGGATTGGATCCAAATTGGGCCTAAAACCATTCTGTTAAGTCCAAATATAATAAATAGGCCTTTAAATAATTAATTGGGCCTAATAGGCCGAAATTAATTTTATGTCAACTAGGGTGATTCCTTTATTAGGCCTTGGCATTTGGGTTTGACCCATATTTGCCAAAGCCTATGCCTTATGAATTAATTAAAAGCCCATTGGACTTTAATTAAATTAACATTGGATGTTAATTGGGCCATTGAGACCCATTAAGATTAGATTTAGAATCTAAGTCGTAAAGGCACATTAATAAAGTGTAATTATTTAATTTGGAATTAAATATGAATTAGTATTGGATACAAATTAAATCGGATTTAACATTGTAGTTCGATATAATTCAAGAATTCGTACTTTGAGTACTTATTCTTAAACGAGTTGGACTCGTGAAAATCAAATCGTTTTTTGAATATTGGATGATCACTAAATTCAAAGATTAATTAATTATATTAGATTGATTGAATAACATGCTTTATGTGAATACATGGATGTATTGTATGAATAATATATATCGGATGGATATTATATGGGTGATGGAAATTTTGGAAATTGTTGTAATAAATTTAGAATTTATTAAATTGGACCTCCGTGTCCAGCCTTTATCACTTGACTCTTTGTAATTCTCTTCTCACCAATTCCCTTCAATGTAAATGAAGTTTCTTTATTGTATTATGTAATTGAGTATAAGATAGAATTGTGCTAGCCGGAGAGAGGAAATGGAGAGATTTGTTCTAGGAATAATTGTTAAATATCCATCCGCATATCATTATTATTTATTCGCGCCTTATTATGCTTTTAGACTGCATGCTTAAGGGTGTATGATGAGACCTAATCAAAGATAATAAATTGGTTTCCAAAACGCGATAAAAACCCTAATTTCATATTAAGTGTTTTTCATCCCATTGAGTGATTCTCTCTCAAGATCCAAGATTGGCATTGGTTTGTTGGCCAAAGTCAAGACCTTTTTCTTCGCGGATGAGTTTGAATCATGACAGCTTTGTTCCATGTCGTACACCTTGGGCAAGTTGTGATTTATTGGCCAAAGTCAAGGTCAATTCTTGTTCATCTGCCTCGATTATAAAGCTTTACCACTGTCAATGGGTCACGCTTAACTGGTTTCATTAAGCTTATTGAGCCAAAGCCAAGGCTTAGTTGATACAGAGGAAAAAAGGTTAGGCAATATATCAGATATATTGGCATATATTGGATATATATTCAGACTTGGAGGTCCACCTTCTGGATTTATGAATTGGATGAGATCCAACTGATCTTAGAGATCTACCTAGTTAAGTTTCATACAAATTGTTGGCCAAAGTCAAGGTTGTGTGTTATTTAACAGAATCCTAGCCCACTAGGAAACTAGGTTTCCCGAGTACTCCATAGAGGGTTAGAGGCTCGCCGAAAATTAGTGGGAGGCAAGTATTAAATTTGCAATTTCGTTTAGATACTTGCCAATACACGCTCATTTCATTTTTCGTCATTAATAATAAATATATATTAGTTGGACTAATATTCAAACTACTTCATTTATAGTTGATTATATAATTGGATTATAGTAATCAAAAAATTTGAATTTAACCAATCAAATTGTAATTAATTATATAGTTAGACTATATGAATCATTACATTAGGAAAGTGCCTAAAATATCTTTTACTTGGTAAAAGTGCAAGTGCCACTGATCTGTTAGCCCTAGTTCATAGTGACGTAAGTGCCACCGATCTGTTAGCCATAGTTTATTAGGAAAAGTGCCTAAAATATCTTTTATCTATATCTTATGAAATACAAGTCAGAAACGTTTGAGTAATTCAAAGAGTTTCGACACGAAGTAAGAAAACATACCGGTAAAAGTATTAAAATCATTACGGTCGGACCATAGTGTAAAATACTTAAACATATAAGTTTCGAGATTACTTCAAAGAGTATAATATTCTTTCGCAGTGGACTCCTCTCGGGACATCTCAATTGACGGTGTGTCCGAACGGAAAAACCGAACTTTGTTGGACATGGTAAGGTTAATGACGAGTCGCTCTGAGCTACCAATTCCTTCATAGGATATGCATTAGACAGTGCAATACTTATTTTGAATCAGGTTCCATGTAAATCTGTTAGACAGACTTCATATTAGATATGAATAAGAAATAAACCGGGTTTCTCATTCCCGAAGATTTGGGAATGCTTGGCTTATGTTTGGATGATACCAAACTAGAACCCAAATCGGATAAGTGCCTATTTGTAGGTTGTCATAGGGAAACCAAAGTATAGTACTTATACAACTCAAAATAGAACAATGTAATGTTGCTCTCCAAGCGGTTTTCCTAAGAGGAATTCCAATATGCAGTGGTAAGTGGGAGGAAAGTAAAACGCGATGAATAATCGGAGTAATACGGTTCCAATCACCGAATCCTTAAGGAACACCAACAGTTCATCAAGGATGAAACTGTACCAATAATCTTCGAATACATAAGAACCGCGTAGGTTGGAGAGAGTCAGAAAACAACCTGTGAGATATGGGTTTCTGATATCACCTCATGTAGATATCAATCTTATTGAGGAAGATGAACCGGCTACGTATGAGGAATTGATACAAGGTATCAACTCCTTTTATGGCAAAGTGCCATGAAGTCCGAAATGGATTCCATGTATACCAACTAAGTTTGGACACTGGTTGATGTACCAGAAGGCATTGTGCCTATTGGTACTAAATGAGTCTTCAAAGAAGACATACATGGATGGCAACATACAAATTTACACAACTAGGCTTGTATACAAAGGGTATCGTCAACGACAAAGTGTCGACTATGATGAAATTTTTCACATGTTACCATGATTAAATCCATTCGGATAATGCTTGCAAAAGCTGCATATTTCATTTATGAAATATGGCAGCTGAACATCAAAACCGCTTTCCTTAAACGGAAACCTTTTGGAGGATGTTTATATACAACCTGATGGTTTTGTTGTACGAAAAACATGCAAACAAGGTTTGTAAGTTAAATCGATCCATTGATGGATTGAAACAAGCATTGTGTTCTTGGAATCGACATTTTGATAAGATCATAATGGTATATGGTTTCATACAAAATGAAGATGATTCTTATGTATATAAAAAGGTTAGTGGGAGCGCTCTGACAGTGATTGTCCTATATAATGATGATGTATTATTTCTTGGAAATGACATTCTCGTAATACAATCGGTGTGAAAGCTTGGATTTCATGAAAATTCTCCGTAGACTACTTGGGAGAGGCAACCTTTATTCTAGGAATAAGGATCTACTATGATAGATCTAAAAGTTATTGGCACTCTCCAAGAACTCGTATATTGAAAGATATATGCGCGACCTGGTGTCTCATATATTTTGAGCATATGGAGTCACAATCAGGCCAATCCAGGTGATGTCACTGGATTGATGTTAAGAATATCCTTAAGTATCTTAGACGAACTAAGGATACTTTCTTAAGCTATGGGAAATGATAACTTGAGGTGACTGGGTTCACCGCTGTAAGTTTCAAAACCGATAAAAATGATTGTAAGTCACAATAAGGGTACATATATAGTGTCAATAACGGAACAGTGAGCTGGAAATCTTCCAAGGAATATATTGTTGCCGAATAAATAACAAAAGCGGAAAATTGATGTAGCTGAGGCAGCAAAAAAAGCATTTTAGATCTATAAAATTCCTAATTAGATTATGAGTAGTTCTGTTAGCAGCTGGGCTGGGCTACAGCATAGGCTAATGAACCGTGGTCTCATCAATGATCTAAGTATGTACCTCGACTAATTCATCTGATTCGTGAGATCATACATCGTGGCGATGTGATGATCGAATAAAATGCATCAGATGATAACATTACAAACCCACTGATGAAAACTGTTTCTGAGCAGAAGTTTGAGCGACCCATACATAGTTCAGGTCTAGGACACCTAAGTGATTGGATATAGGCCAAGTGGGAGATTGTTGGAAAATTATGACCCATAGCATCACTATTTGTAAAGAACATGGTGTTGTTGTACAAATTAACTATGTGACAAAGGAAATTGCTATTTTATCATTTGTAATTAGATTGCCAAGATATATAAATGATAAAAGTCTATATGATTAGTACCAGATTAATAAGACATGAGACAATATTAATCCACTAAGGTTTAATCATAAATATCACTAGTCGTAGTATTATCGAGACTGGACATCGATAATGCGGAATATACTTGTATTACACTTGTGCGTGTTATGGAAGCGTAACGACATAGTTCTCATATATTTGGGTATTGGATACTCATGCAAGTGTAATAGGAGGTTATGTTTACCGATGGTACGGAAATAGCTTCGCTCTAGATAGACCCATCGAAATCTCATTGGTAGTATGACTACGTTTCTATAGGAATCCAAATCAGGTTAGGTGTATTTGATCTTAACCTGAGACTTGCATCGCTAATACTTGCGACAATCAGTATACTTTGGTTTTGGTCATCCGGGGCTTTAACAGTTTTTGTGTACGCCTCTTCTGGGTATACTGAGAATAGTAGTGTATTGGGTGTGATGTCAATATAGAAGTATCACTTCAGTAATATGGAGATGATGATCACATAGGATACGGAACTAGTACTCTTAAGTACTGCAGTCATCGGGATAATATGACTAGGTCATGATTATCCGATTAAATAGACTAGTTACCAGAGTGTAGGCATTGCTTTTTTTTTTCGCATGTGAAACCCGATGATGAGGTCTCAGTTGGAGGCACTACTTTTTTTAGCTAAGGATATTGCGGGAAACGGAGGTCGGAAGGGGAAATTCAGAATAAGTGCGTCATCAAGTTCATTTCACAAGCTCACTGTCTTCGTTAGTGCTGCGTTTGTCTCTCATTCGAACGTCAGGCAGATTGTGGACGTTCGTGCCACGTTCGAATTGGCGTTCGAACGGAGTCGGTATTTCTGGTTTTGCTGCTAGCCTCGCACCCCAGCCCAATTAGCCCCCCAAAGCCCATAAAACACATCCCAATTTAAATAAATAAATATTAATTAAAACATTAACTAAATAAGATAATAATTAAATAATTAAATAATTAAATAAAACATAATCAAAACAATATAAAAATCAATTACCAACTTAAACTAAAATCATGCCTAATTTAAATAATTCATATACTAAAATTAAAATAAGATATGCCTAATTAAAATCAATCCTAACCAATCAAAGCTAATTAAATATTTGACTTCCTAATCTAATAAGACATCTACCAATTTAAATTAGTTGACTTCCTAATTCAATAAGATACCCACCAATTTAGATTAGTTGACTTCCTAATTTAAAATATTTTGTCCCCCCTCAATCTTGTTTATACCATTCCTATCACTCCTAATTTGGAAACTAGATCTCTTCCTTGTGAGACAAGGGCAAACCCTAGCTCTCTCCTATATAAACATGCATTAACCTAGCCACATCTACTCTCCACTCTCTCAAATCTCCCTAGCTCATTCACAAAAAAGCCCTCTCAAGTCTCCACTCTCTCTAATACACGCCCAAGACATCAACATATTCCCTCATTCACACGCAAATCACAAAACCTTAACCCTAGAAGATATCAACTCTCTCGGCCAAAGCAAAATCTTCTCTTCATCTCTCATTCTCTTGGCCGCGAACACAACCCCTAGCCTCCCCTCCATTGCCGAGTTTCAACATTCATCACCATCACCAAAATAACATCTAAAACATCATCACAACTCACGCACATCTCAACCAGAACAGAAGCAACCTCAACGTATAAAATAGCAACCCCCTAAGCCTCCACACATCACCGAAAAATATAACCCCAACGACATCCCAAACACGCCCCAAACAGCAGTAATTTAACCCCTAAAACAACAGAAAAATACACTTCAAACACTGCCTAAAAATCTTAAAAACAGTAACATAAAAGAGACTGCATTCATAATCCTTAAAATAATCACGCACAACTGCACTAAGAACCCACACAAACTTGGAACAGTTCATTGAAACGTCAAAACAGGTGGCCTGAGCAGTGAGTAGCAAAACAGAGGTCGAACAGGATCAGAACGGAGTTCGAACCGCAAGCAAAATAGCAAAGCAGTGAGTTAGGACGCTAAACCAGTGAACCGGAGAAGTTGAGGAGCTCTACCCTTCCGTCGTACGTGAAACGCAAGCCTGAAAGTTGGCAAAAAAGTTAGACCTGAGGGTACTTTTCACACCCGTGTTTATGTAACTTTCGTTATCTATTTTGACTGTATTTTACTTATTTGTCGAATCTTGTTTGTGTATGATGTGCGTTGTGGGTATTGGATGAATGGAAGAGTGTCGTTTCTTGTGGTATATAGGATGGAAACCCAGACGTAAATTCCGTAGCCGAATCCGAATGGACGGTAGTGCGGTCTGTACTTGGGATACAACTCTACGTACCACTTGAGTAAACAGCACCCTCTTTTGTTTTGTGTTGCTTTGGCTTATTTATTTTTCGTCACTTAAATTTTGCATGTTACTTATTTGTGCATTACTCAATCGAGCGCATGGGCATAGTAAGTGGAATAAAAGATCCCCTACGGGGAGGGGTTTAAAGCCCCTTACCACGATGCTTTGCCGCGCCGGTTGACGTGTGTTCGGTTGGATGTAAGATGTGTTCAATCGGGCATACTTAGTTTGATATGATTGTCTTTATGTTTGTATGCATGATGCGATCGAGCGCATGGGCTTAGTAAGTGGAATGAAAGATCCTCTATATGGAGGGGTTAAAGCCCTTGACCACGATGCTTTGCCGCACCGGTTGACGTGTGTTCGGTTGGATGTAAGATGTGTTCAATCAGGCATACTTAGTTTGATATGATTGTCTTTATGTTTTTATGCATGATGTGATGTGACGCGCATGGGCTTAGTATGTTGGTCTAAAGGTCCTCTCTTTGAGAGATCAAGAGCCCCAAAAGGCCACCTTTACGGCAGTACTTCGCCGCGCCCCTTTATTTTGTTGTTTATGTATTGCGTCCCATTTCATGCATCAGGTCTGTTCCCATTTGAACTCATTTACGAACGCAACTCGAACGTGCATGCATTTTGCCTTATCATGTATCAGGTCTCATTTCCGTTCGAACACGTTCACAAACGCCATATGAACGTGAGCATTCTGTTTCATTTCTGTTCGAACACGTTCACAAACGCCATACGAACGTGAGCATTCTGTTTCATTTCTGTTCGAACGCTTTCACAAACGCCACACGAACGTGAGTATTCTATTTCATTTCCGTTCGAACGCGTTCACAAACGCCATACGAACGTTGTGCATTCTGTTTCATTACCGTTCGAATGCGTTTACGAATGCTACTCGAACGAGAACCTTCTGTTTACCATTCGAACGCATATACGAACCCTACACGAACGCATACAGTAAACAGATTCTCTCGCATCACATTACGACATGCCCATCTTAGCATACGGTTACCCTTTTTTTTTACACTATCCATTTGCATTACCTCTCTAGTTGTCTATTTCTGTTATGTGCCTACAATATTATTTATCGTCATTTTGATTTCCTTTACATTACATGCAAATGTTACCATGACTGTTTGTGTTTATATCTACATGAATGATTGAATTCTTATGACGTTATGTGTTTGTTGTTGCAAAGGCCTACCTTTGAGCATGTGAATTTGGCAATAAGATTTGGTTTCATGTATGTTAGATGTAAACTATACTTTAAGCATGTGAATCTAGGATTGTGGTGAACTTGGAATTGTATGTCATAGGCTTGGTTGGATTATTGCATAAATCTCTACATTACAAGTTGCATAAGTAAGGGACCATTCCGAACCCAATGGTTTGAGGTCTTCCCTTGCTGCGAGGGGTGAGTGCGGCCTTAAATCTTTGTCCCGGTTCACACCGGGTGGCGACTCCCTTATTCTCCGGTTTAGTCCTCCGTTGGCTACTCCGTACTCCCAACTAGGCCTCCGATCCTGGAACAGCATTGCGTCGTCCAGTAGTTTCTGCGTTCCCACAGTCTGGCGACTCCACTGGGGATAGAGAATCGGCCTCGAAATAATGCCTTGTAATGTATAGATTTATGCTTTAATTAACCGTGTCTACAAATGTGTGAAATGAGGGTTGTGATCAAAGGAATTTTGAGGCTAGGTAGGTAATGGTTTGGTGTCTTCCTTCACTAACTACCTTTCTAGAAGGAAAAGCTGTGAAGGCACCTAGATAGCCATCTACTCGTAGCCTATTGTGATGGACTAATTTGGAGGACTCGTTGTTTATTCCTGACACCAAGTGATAAGAGCCTAAGAGGCTTGGGTATTTAAGTGAGCCTCGCTCCACCTTCCCTCTGGGGAATCTACAACGGGAAATCCATTTGACAGTCTGTCACACACCATAGCTCATTGGCACGTATCTTAGTGTATAAAAACGGGTGTGCTCACTTGGTTGCTCTAACCCTTGATTGGGGAGACCTAGTTGTGGGCCGTCCTTCGCCGATGAGAGCCTTTATCCATACTCCCACGAACCTATGCGTAGACCGGGTTGTATAGCCTATAACAAAAATTTCCTTGTGCTTTAGGACCGTTATCATTTGGATGAATTGGACTCTTTGTCAAAAATGCGAACTTGCTGGGCCATTTAAACTGGGGCAAGTTCGTATCCTATGACAATTAGGCCCAAAGCTTCTGAAATGATGGTGGGCCACATGGTAGAAGTTATTTTTATGTTTATAATATCTTCCTTGTATGCTTATGTTTGGGAACATTGCTATTTGAATCCATCTGAGTCTTTTGTCATGAGATATGGGCTTGTTGGGCCATTTAAACTGGGGGGGCAAGTTATCCTATGACAATTAGGCCCAAAGCTTCTGAAATGATGGTGGACCATATGGTAGAAGTTATTATTTTATGTTTATAATATCTTCCTTGTATGCTTATGTTTGGGAACATTGCTATTTGAATCCATCTGAGTCTTTTGTCATGAGATATGGGCTTGTTGGGCCATTTAAACTGGGATAAGAACATGTCTTATGACGATTGGGCCAAAAGGCTTCTAAATAACAATGGGCCATTTTATGATGTGTTCGCGGAATATTATCATTTGGATTTAGTTGGGCTCTTTGCCATAAGACATGAACTCGTTGGGCCATTTAAACTGGGACGGGTTCACTCTTATGACAATTGTCCCAAAAGCTTCTAAAATGATAATAGGCCGATTTGTTTGAGGATTTTATTTGATTTAGTATATGTTATATACTTCTTATGCATATCATGCATACATACATCATGCTAACCCTTGTGCTCAAAAAGCCATCATAGATTCCCGTTGGGTTAGGGAAAATGGAAACTCACCAAAATACTGGGAACAGACATGAGTGAATCAGATATTGAGGTATCCCGTATGGATCAGTTGGAAAACAGTCTCGCCAAGGTCACCGAACAGTTGCAAGCCATGACCACTGCCATGGCAAATATGGCTGTTCCCCGTGCTGGGGGAAATTCTGAGAATGTGAGGCGCGAGGAGCCTACGAATGGGTTGGGGGATGATATCCCCACTTTTGATGATGACATAGCAGAGTATGCAACATGCAAAGTGATTGGGTCTCAGACAGAATTTCAGAAGCTTCGGGATCAGGTTGAAACAGTTACCCGCAAAATGAGGGGTAAACATGAATAGTTGTTAGATTATGAGGCAATGAACCTTCGGAGAACAGCTGCCAGCTCAGTTTAAAATGCCGGAAATGGCCAAGTTTAATGGGAATGGAGACCCAAGAGTCCATCTGCAGCAATATGTCTCAGTCATGAGTTCAATGGGCCTATCACAGCGCCAAGTCCAAAAGATGTTTGGGATGTCACTCGAGGGGGCACCTGTGGTTTGGTATCATAACCTTAAGAAGAAGGTTAAAGAAGATTGGAAGGAACTAACTGATACTTTTCTAAAGTAGTATGTTACAGACTTAGAAATTGACTTGTCACTCCGTGATTTGGAGAACACTAAACAGAAGCCAGAGGAAAATTTCAAAGAGTATGTGGATCGCTGGAGAAGCCAGCTTTTGAAAATGCAGACTCGGCCTTCAGAGAAAGACCAAATTAAGATGATTATCAAGGGCACCAAGCCCTCTATTTATAGTAAGCTGAGGAGGATGACTTCGATGATTTCTGATTTTCGACAGTTGAGGGAAACTGTCATGGATATTGAGGAAGAGGAGGCTGAAAACAGAAAGTTTTATGGCCAGAATAAAAGAACTTTTGGGGGGCCTTCTGAGACAAAGCCCGCTACTACGAAGTCGCGCTGCCATCAAAAACAGGCAATTCTCCAACCTTGGTAGACCTTTGTCGAAGGTGTTTGAAAAGTTACAGGGACAAGGAATCTTGAAACCCTTAGAAGGCAAACCACTTCCACACCCCCCACCACCACACATAAATGTGAACCTTTATTGTCACTTCCACCAGCTACATGGCCATGACACCGACAACTGCACCCGCCTCAGGCATGAAATTCAAGATCTCATAGATTCCCATAAAATACCCAACCCATGAAAAGAAACCATCAACCACCAAGCTTCTTACATGAATGACAGTGAAGAACCATAGGCCAAGGAAGAAGGCAGTGCTGCGGATGATGGAGATGTTCCTCCTAGTCTATTTGATCCAGTTTTTTTTAAATGACATTGATTTTGTTACTTTTTCGAACTCTTTTCCTCAAAAATAATAAAGACGTTCATTTTGCTGAAACTCTTCTGCAATATGAGTATATTTGAGAAAAGGCATTCAACCTTGGTACTATGGAATCCAGTGATGAACACGGGGAACCTTCGAAGTAAGCAAACAGAAAAGATAAGATAGACATTCAGAAATTGGGAATAGAGCCAGTGAAAATATCAGACTTGGAAGGGAATTAGTTCACCGAGCCGATCAACGTAGACAGATTGAAGAAATAGCTTGTCTGAGGAAGAGAAGGCTAAGCAGTCACCAAGAGAATTGACGGAAGACCTAACCCGACGGGATAGGAACATTCCGCATGCATACACGTAACGCATTTTGCATCCTTTCGTGTTTGTTCTATTTTGTAATAACAGGTTTCAAAGGAAAAAAAAAAGCGCCCGAATGCAAGCCAACCAGAAGCAGTAACATACAATGTCAGCAGTCTTCGGGAACGGATCACATGGGCGAGGCCCATATCATCAGTATCAGTTTGGATGAATCCCGGGGGTCGAGGCCCATTCAGTATCAGTCTGGGGGTGAAGCCCATATCGGTAGCAGTTAGGGCCGAGGCCCACTTCAATGTCAGCATTGCCGGGTATGGCATTCTGAGGGCGAGGCCCACATTACATCGGATCAGTTTCTGTAGGGTATGGCATTCTGGGGGCGAGGCCCGCATCACATCAGATCAGTTCTGCCGAGAATGGCACTCCGAGAATGGAGATATAATCCAAGAATGGAGCAGAGTTCAAGAATGAACAAGTCGGAAATGACACTCTGAGAATGGAGATATAATCCGAGAATGGAGCAGAGTTCAAGATTGAACAAGTCGGAAATGACACTCCGAAAATGGAGATATAATCCAAGAATGGAGCAGAGTTCAAGAATGAACAAATCGGAAATGACACTCCGAGAATGGAGATATAATCCAAGAATGGAGCAGCGTTCAAGAATGAACAAATCGGAAATGACACTCCGAGAATGGAGATATAATCCAAGAATGGAGCAGAGTTCAAGAATGAACAAGTCGGAAATGACACTCCGAGAATGGAGATATAATCCAAGAATGGAGTAGAGTTCAGGAATGAAAAAGTCGGAAATGACACTCCGAGAATGAAGATATAGTCCGGGAATGGAAATACAGTTCAGAAATGAACAAGCTGGGAATGGCACTCCAAGAATAGAAGCACGGTTCGGGAATGGACCACCTTACAGTAACAGTTCGGGAATGGACTCCTCACAGTAACGGTTCGGGAATGAACCACCTCACAGTAACGGTTCGGGAATAAACCACCTCACAGAACGGTTCGGGAATGAACCACCTCACAGTAACGGTTCGGGAATGAACCACCTCACAGTAACGGTTCGGGAATGGACCACCTCACAGTAATAGTTCGGGAATGGACATCTCACAGTAACAGTTTGGGAATGGACATCTCACAGTAACGGTTTGTGAATGGACCACCTCACAGTAACGGTTCGGGAATAGACCACATCACAGCACGGTTCAGGAATGAACCAGGGGTCGCAGCACCCCACCATCCAACTCAACTCAACACATGGTAAGTCAAGTGGCAGCTGGCGAGCCAGGTCAATGAAAATGCATTGCATAACTTTGATAGGATTGTTCAAAGTCACACACTGCACAAGTCCCATCAAAGTGGAGGCGACTGTAGGCATTGCTTTTTTTTTCGCATGTGAAACCCGATGATGAGTCTCAGTTGGAGGCACTACTTTTTTTAGCTAAGGATATTGCGGGAAACGGAGGTCGGAAGGGGAAATTCAGAATAAGTGTGTCATCAAGTTCATTTCACAAGCTCACTGTCTTCATTAGTGCTGCGTTCGTTACTTCGTTCGAACGTCAGGCAGATTGCGGACGTTCGTGCCATGTTCGAATTGGCGTTCGAACGGAGTCGGTATTTCTGGGTTTTGCTGCTAGCCTCGCACCCCAGCCCAATTAGCCCCCCAAAGCCCATAAAACACATCCCAATTTAAATAAATAATATTAATTAAAACATTAACTAAATAAGATAATATTAAATTAATTAAATAAAACATAATCAAAACAAATCTAAAAATCAATTACCAACTTAAACAAAATCATGCCTAATTTAAATAATTCATATACTAAAATTAAAATAAGATATGCCTAATTAAAATCAATCCTAACCAATCAAAGCTAATTAAATATTTGACTTCCTAATCTAATAAGACATCTACCATTTAAATTAGTTGACTTCCTAATTCAATAAGATACCCACCAATTTAGATTAGTTGACTTCCTAATTTAAAATATTTTGTCCCCCTCAATCTTGTTTATACCATTCCTATCACTCCTAATTTGGAAACTAGATCTCTTCCTTGTGAGACAAGGCAAACCCTAGCTCTCTCCTATATAAACATGCACTAACCTAGCCACCTCTACTCTCCACTCTCTCGAATCTCCCTAGCTCATTCACAAAAAAAGCCCTCTCAAGTCTCCACTCTCTCTAATACACGCCCAAGACATCAATATATTCCCTCATTCACACGCAAATCACAAAACCTTAACCCTAGAAAATATCAACCTCTCGGCCAAAGCAAAATCTTCTCTACATCTCTCATTCTCTTGGCCGCGAACACAACCCCTAGCCTCCCTTCCATTGCCGAGTCTCAACATTCATCACCATCACCAAAATAACATCTAAAACATCATCACAACTCACGCACATCTCAACCAGAACAGAAGCAACCTCAACGTATAAAATAGCAACCCCCTAAGCCTCCACACATCACCGAAAAATATACCCCCAACGATAGTCCAAACACACCCCAAACAGCAGTAATTTAATCACTAAAACAGCAGCAAAATACACTTAAAACACTGCCTAAAAATCTTAAAACAGTAACATAAAAGAGACGGCATTCATAATCCTTAAAATAATCACGCACAACTGCACTAAGAACCCACACAAACTTGGAACAGTTCATTGAAACGTCAAAACAGGTGGCCTGAGCAGTGAGCAGCAAAACAGATGCCGAACAGGATCAGAACGGAGTTCGAACCGCAAGCAAAACAGCAAAGCAGTGAGCTAGGACGCTAAACCAGTGAACCGGAGAAGTTGAGGAGCTCTACCCTTCCGACGTACGTGAAACGCAAGCCTGAAAGTTGGCAAAAAGGTTAGACCTGAGGGTACTTTTCACACCCGTGTTTATGTAACTTTCGTTATCTATTTTGACTGTATTTTACTTATTTGTCGAACCTTGTTTGTGTATGATGTGTGTTGTGGGTATTGGATGAATGGAAGAGTGTCGTCTCTTGTGGTATATAGGATGGAAACCCAGACGTAAATTCCGTAGCCGAATCCGAATAGACGGTAGTGCGGTCTGTACTTGGGATACAACTCCACGTACCACTTGAGTAAACGGCACCCTCTTTTGTTTTGTGTTGCTTTGGCTTATTTATTTTTCGTCACTTAAATTCTGGAGGTTGCTTATTTGTGCATTACTCAATCGAGCGCATGGGCTCATTAAGTGGAATGAAAGATCCCCTACGGGGAGGGGTTTAAAGCCCTTTACCATGATGTTTTGCCGCGCCGGTTGACGTGTGTTCGGTTGGATGTAAGATGTGTTCAATCGGGCATACTTAGTTTGATATGATTGTCTTTATGTTTGTATGCATGATGCGATCGAGCGCATGGGCTTAGTAAGTGGAATGAAAGATCCCCTATGGGGAGGGGTTAAAGCCCTTGACCACGATGCTTTGCCGCGCCGGTTGACGTGTGTTCGGTTGGATGTAAGATGTGTTCAATCAGGCATACTTAGTTTGATATGATTGTCTTTATGTTTGTATACATGATGTGATGTGACGCGCATGGGCTTAGTATGTTGGTCTAAAGGTCCTCTCTTTGAGAGATCAAGAGCCCCAAAATGCCACCTTTACGGCAGTACTTCGCCACGCCCCTTTATTTTGTTGTTTATGTATTGCGTCCCAT
Source organism: Zanthoxylum bungeanum (assembly GCA_019454045.1). Classification (NCBI taxonomy): domain Eukaryota; kingdom Viridiplantae; phylum Streptophyta; class Magnoliopsida; order Sapindales; family Rutaceae; genus Zanthoxylum; species Zanthoxylum bungeanum. The sequence continues at coordinate 24,539 of SKCR01047897.1, read as the reverse complement.
TTCATGCATCAGGTCTGTTCCCGTTCGAACGCGTTTACGAACGCAACTCGAACGTGCATGCATTTTTCCTTATCATGTATCAGGTCTCATTTCCGTTCGAACGCGTTCACAAACGCCATATGAACGTGAGCATTCTATTTAATTTCTGTTCGAACGCGTTCACAAACGCCATACGAACGTGAGTATTCTGTTTCATTTCTGTACGAACGCGTTCATAAACGCCATACGAACGTGAGTATTCTGTTTCATTTCCATTCGAACGCGTTCACAAACGCCATACGAACGTGTGCATTCTGTTTCAATATTGTTCGAACGCGTTTACGAATGCTACTCGAATGAGAACCTTCTGTTTACCGTTCGAACGCATATACGAACCCTACACGAACGCATACGGTAAACAGATTCTCTCGCATCATATTACGACATGCCCATCTTAGCATACGGTTACCCTTTTTTTTTACGCTATGCATTTGTATTACCTCTCTAGTTTTCTATTTCTGTTATGTGCCTACAATATTATTTGTCGTCATTTTGATTTCCTTTACATTACATGCAAATGTTACCATGACTGTTTGTGTTTATATCTACATGAATGATTGAATTCTTATGACGTTATGTGTTTGTTGTTGCAAAGGCCTACCTTTGAGCATGTGAATTTGGCAATAAGATTTGGTTTCATGTATGTTAGATGTAAACTATACTTTTAAGCATGTGTATCTAGGATTGTGGTGCACTTGGAAATGTATGTCATAGGCTTGGTTGGATTATTGCATAAATCTCTACATTACAAGTTGCATAAGTAAGGGACCATTCCGAACCCAATGGTTTGAGGTCTTCCCTTGCGAGGGGTGAGTGCGGCCTTAAATCTTTGTCCCAGTTCACACCGGGTGGCGACTCCCTTATTCTCCGGTTTAGTAATCCGTTGGCTACTCCATACTCTCAACTAGGCCCCCGAGCCTGGAACAGCATTGCGTCGTCCAGTTTGGCGACTCCACTGGGGATAGAGAATCGGCCCCGAAATAATGCCTTGTAATGTATAGATTTATGCTTTAATTAACCGTGTCTACAAATGTGTGAAATGGGGGTTGTGATCAAAGGCATTTTGAGGCTAGGTAATGGTTTGGTGTCTTCCTTCACTCACTACCTTTCTAGAAGGAAAAGCTGTGAAGGCACCTAGATAGCCATCTACTCGTAGCCTATTGTGATGGACTAATTTGGAGGACTCGTTGTTTATTCCTGACACCAAGCGATAAGAGCCTAAGAGGCTTGGGTATTTAAGTGAGCCTCGCTCCACCTTCCCTCTGGGGAATCTACAACGGGTAATCCATTTGACAGTCTGTCACACACCATAGCTCACTGGCACGTACCTTAGTGTATAAAAAAGGGTGTGCTCACTTGGTTGCTAGAACCCTTGATTGGGGAGACCTAGTTGTGGGCCGTCCTCCGCCGATGAGAGCCTTTGTCCACACTCCCACGAACCTATGCGTAGACCGGGTTGTATAGCCTATAACAAATATTTCCTTGTGCTTTAAGACCATTATCATTTGGATGAATTGGACTCTTTGTCAAAAATGCGAACTTGTTGGGCCATTTAAACTGGGGCAAGTTCGTATCCTATGACAATTAGGCCCAAAGCTTCTGAAATGATGGTGGGCCACATGGTAGAAGTTATTATTTTATGTTTATAATATCTTCCTTGTATGCTTATGTTTGGGAACATTGCTATTTGAATCCATCTGAGTCTTTTGTCATGAGATATGGGCTTGTTGGGCCATTTAAACTGGGGCAAGTTCGTATCCTATGACAATTAGGCCCAAAGCTTCTGAAATGATGGTGGGCCATATGGTAGAAGTTATTATTTTATGTTTATAATATCTTCCTTGTATGCTTATGTTTCGGAACATTGCTATTTGAATCCATCTGAGTCTTTTGTCATGAGATATGGGCTTGATGGGCCATTTAAACTGGACAAGAACATGTCTTATGACGATTGGGCCAAAAGGCTTCTAAATAACAATGGGCCATTTTATGATTGTGTTCGGAATATTATCATTTGGATTTAGTTGGGCTCTTTTCCATAAGACATGAACTCGTTGGGCCATTTAAACTGGGACGGGTTCACTCTTATGACAGTTGTCCCAAAAGCTTCTAAAATGATAATAGGCCGATTTTTTTGAGGATTTTATTTGATTTAGTATATGTTATATACTTCTTATGCATATCATGCATACATACATCATGCTAACCCTTGTGCTCAAAAAGCCATCATAGATTCCCGTTGGGTTAGGGAAAAGGGAAGACTCACCAAAATACTGGAAACAGACATGAGTGAATCAGATATTGAGGTATCCCGTATGGAACAGTTGGAAAACAGTCTCGCCAAGGTCACCGAACAGTTGCAAGCCATGACCACTGCCATGGCAAATATGGCTGTGCCCCGTGCTGGGGGAAATTCTGAGAATGTGAGGCGCGAGGAGCCTCCGAATGGGTTGGGGGATGATATCCCCACTTTTGATGATGACATAGCAGAGTATGCAACAGGCAAAGTGATTGGGTCTCAGACATAATTTTAGAAGCTTCGGGATCAGGTTGAAACAGTTACCCGCAAAATGAGGGGTAAACATGAAGAGTTGTTAGATTATGAGGCAATGACCTTCGGAGAACAGCTGCCAGCTCAGTTTAAAATGCCGGACATGGCCAAGTTTAATGGGAATGGAGACCCAAGAGTCCATCTGCAGCAATATGTCTCAGTCATGAGTTCAATGGGCCTATCACAGCGCCAAGTCCAAAAGATGTTTGGGATGTCACTCGAGGGGGCACCTGTGGTTTGGTATCATAACCTTAAGAAGAAGGTTAAAGAAGATTGGAAGGAACTAGCTGATACTTTTCTGAAGTAGTATGTTACAGACTTAGAAATTGACTTGTCACTCCGTGATTTGGAGAACACTAAACATAAGCCAGAGGAAAATTTCAAAGAGTATGTGGATCGCTGGAGAAGCCAGCTTTTGAAAATGCAGACTCGGCCTTCAGAGAAAGACCAAATTAAGATGATTATCAAGGGCACCAAGCCCTCTATTTATAGTAAGCTGAGGAGGATGACTTCGATGATTTCTGATTTTCGACAGTTGAGGGAAACTGTCATGGATATTGAGGAAGATGAGGCTGAAAACAGAAAGTTTTATGGCCAGAATAAAAGAACTTTTGGGGGGCCTTCTGAGACAAAGCCCGCTACTACCGAAGTCGCTGCCATCAGAAACAGGCAATTCTCCAACCTTGGTAGACCTTTGTCGAAGTTCTTTGAAAAGTTACAGGGACAAGGAATCTTGAAACCCTTAGAAGGCAAACCACTTCCACACCCCCCCCACCACACATAAATGTGAACCTTTATTGTCACTTCCACCAGCTACAATGGCCATGACACCGACAACTGCAACCCGCCTCAGGCATGAAATTCAAGATCTCATAGATTCCCATAATACCCAACCCATGAAAAGAAACCATCAACCACCAAGCTTCTTACATGATGACAGTGAAGAACCATAGGCCAAAGAAGAAGGCAGTGCTGCGGATGATGGAGATGTTCCTCCTAGTCTATTTGATCCAGTTTTTTTTAAATGACATTGATTTTGTTACTTTTTCGATCTCTTTTCCTCAACAATAATAAAGATGTTCATTTTGCTGAAACTCTTCTGCAATATGAGTATATTTGAGAAAGCATTCAACCTTGGTACTATGGAATCCAGTGATGAACACGGGGAACCTTCGAAGTAAGCAAACAGAAAAGATAAGATAGACATTCAGAAATTGGGAATAGAGCCAGTGAAAATATCAGACTTGAAGGGAATTAGTTCACCGAGCCGATCACGTAGACAGATTGAAGAAATAGCTTGTCTGAGGAAGAGAAAGCTAAGCAGTCACCAAGAGAATTGACGGAAGACCTAACCCGACGGGATAGGAACATTCATGCATACATACACGTAGCGCATTTTGCATCCTTTCGTGTTTGTTCTGTTTTGTAATAACAGGTTTCAAAGGAAAAAAAAAAAGCGCTGAATGCAAGCCAACCAGAAGCAGTAACAGTACAATGTCAGCAGTCTTCGGGAATGGATAACATGGGTGAGGCCCATATCATCAGTATCTGTTTGGGATGAATCCCGAGGGTCGAGGCCCACATCAGTATCAGTCTGGGGGCGAGGCCCATATCGGTAGCAGTTAGGGCCGAGGCCCACTTCAGTGTCAGCATTGCCGGGTATGGCATTCTGGGGGCGAGACCCACATTACATCGGATCAGTTTCTGCGGGGTATGGCATTCTGGGGGCGAGGCCCGCATCACATCAGATCAGTTCTGCCGAGAATGGAGATATAATCCAAGAATGGAGCAGAGTTCAAGAATGAACAAGTCGGAAATGACACTGCGAGAATGGAGATATAATCCAAGAATGGAGCAGAGTTCAAGAATGAACAAGTCGGAAATGACACTCCGAGAATGGAGATATAATCCAAGAATGGAGTAGAGTTCAAGAATGAACAAGTCGGAAATGACACTCCGAGAATGGAGATATAATCCAAGAATGAAGCAGAGTTCAAGAATGAACAAGTTGGAAATGACACTCCGAGAATGGAGATATAATCCAATAATGGAGTAGAGTTCAGGAATGAACAAGTCAGAAATGACACTCCGAGAATGGAGATATAGTCCGGGAATGGAAATACAGTTCAGGAATGAACAAGCTGGGAATGGCACTCCAAGAATAGAAGCACGGTTCGGGAATGGACCACCTTACAGAAACAGTTCGGGAATGGACTCCTCACAGTAACGGGTCGGGAATGAACCACCTCACAGTAACGGTTCGGGAATGAACCACCTCATAGTAATGGTTCGGGAATGAACCACCTCACAGCACGGTTCGGGAATGAACCACCTCACAGTAATGGTTCGGGAATGAACCACCTCATAGTAACGGTTTGGGAATGGACCACCTCACAGTAACAGTTCGGGAATGGACATCTCACAGTAAGAGTTCGGGAATGGACATCTCACAGTAACGGTTTGTGAATGGACCACCTCAGAGTAAGGGTTCGGGAATAGACCACATCACATCACGGTTCGGGAATGAACCAGGGGTCGCAGCACCCCACCATCCAACTGAACTCAACACATGGTAAGTCAAGTGGCAGCTGGCGAGCCAGGTAAGTGAAAATGCATTGCATAACTTTGATAGGATTGTTCAAAGTCACACACTGCACAAGTCCCATCAAAGTGGAGGCGACTGTAGGCATTGTTTTTTTTTTCGCATGTGAAACCCGATGATGAGTCTCAGTTGGAGGCACTAATTTTTTTAGCTAAGGATATTGCGGGAAACGGAGGTCGGAAGGGAAATTCAGAATAAGTGCGTCATCAAGTTCATTCACAAGCTCACTGTCTTCGTTAGTGCTGCGTTCGTTACTTCGTTCGAACGTCAGGCAGATTGCGGACGTTCGTGCCACGTTCGAATTGGCGTTCGAACGGAGTCGGTATTTCTGGTTTTGCTGCTAGCCTCGCCACCCAGCCCAATTAGCCCCCCAAAGCCCATAAAACACATCCCAATTTAAATAATAAATATTAATTAAAAATTAACTAAATAAGATAATAATTAAATTAATTAAATAATTAAATAAAACAATCAAACAAATCTAAAAATCAATTACCAACTTAAACTAAAATCATGCCTAATTAAATAATTCATATACTAAAATTAAAATAAGATATGCCTAATTAAAATCAATCCTAACCAATCAAAGCTAATTAAATATTTGACTTCCTAATCTAATAAGACATCTACCAATTTAAATTAGTTGACTTCCTAATTCAATAAGATACCCACCAATTTAGATTAGTTGACTTCCTAATTTAAAATATTTTGTCCCCCATCAATCTTGTTTATACCATTCCTATCACTCCTAATTTGGAAACTAGATATCTTCCTTGTGAGACAAGGGCAAACCCTAGCTCTCTCCTATATAAACATGCACTAACCTAGCCACCTCTACTCTCCACTCTCTCGAATCTCCCTAGCTCATTCACAAAAAAAGCCCTCTCAAGTCTCCACTCTCTCTAATACACGCCCAAGACATCAACATATTCCCTCATTCACACGCAAATCACAAAACCTTAACCCTAGAAGATATCAACCTCTCGGCCAAAGCAAAATCTTCTCTTCATCTCTCATTCTCTTGGCCGCGAACACAACCCCTAGCCTCCCCTCCATTGCCGAGTTTCAACATTCATCACCATCACCAAAATAACATCTAAAACATCATCACAAATCACGCACATCTCAACCAGAACAGAAGCAACCTTAACGTATAAAATAGCAACCCCCTAAGCCTTCACACATCACCGAAAAATATACCCCCAACGACATCCCAAACACGCCCCAAACAGCAGTAATTTAACCCCTAAATTAGCAGCAAAATACACTTAAAACACTGCCTAAAAATCTTAAAAACAGTAACATAAAAGAGACTGCATTCATAATCCTTAAAATAATCACGCACAACTGCACTAAGAACCCACACAAACTTGGAACAGTTCATTGAAACATCAAAACAGGTGGCCTGAGCAGTGAGCAGCAAAACAGAGGCCGAACAGGATCAGAACGGAGTTCGAACCGCAAGCAAAACAGCAAAGCAGTGAGCTAGGACGCTAAACCAGTGAACCGGAGAAGTTGAGGAGCTGTATCTGTTGGATAACATGACCCATAGCGTCACTATTTGTACAGATCATAGTGTTGTTGTACAAATTAACTATGTGACAAGGAAATTGCACTCTCATCATTTGTGATTAGATCACCATAGATGTATAAATGAAGAGAGGTCCCTATGATTAGTTCCTGGATTGAGATGATATGAGACAGTATCAGTCCATGAAGGATTAATCATTAAATATCCCTAGCCGGAGTATTATCGAGACTGGACATCGATTATGCGAAATAGGCTAGTATTGCACTTGTGCGCGTTGTGAGGGCACAACGGCATAGTTCTCATATATTTGGGTATTGGATACTCATGCAAGTGCGATAGGAGGTTGTGTTTCACCGATGGTACGGGAAACAGCTTCGCTCTGGATAGATCCCTCGGAATCCCATTGGTATTATGACTATGTGTCTATGGGAGTCCGACATCAGGGTAGGTGTGTATGGTCTTAACTTGAGACTTGCAACCGCTAATGCTTACGACAATCAGTATACTTTTGTTGAGGTCGTCTAGGACTCTAACCGGTTCTGTGTACGCCAATGCTGGGTATATTGAGAATCGTAGAGTATTGGGTGTAATGTCAAGACGGAAGTATCACTCCAGTCATAGTGGAGATGATGTCACGCATGATACGGTATTAGTGCTCTTAAGTGCTGGCCGGCCATCGGGATATTATGACTGTTGGATAACATGACCCATAGCGTCACTATTTGTACAGATCATGGTGTTGTTGTACAAATTAACTATGTGACAAGGAAATTGCACTCTCATCATTTGTGATTAGATCACCAAAGATGTATAAATGAAGAGAGGTTCCTATGATTAGTTCCTGGATTTAGATTATATGAGACAGTATCAGTCCACGAAGGATTAATCATTAAATATCCCTAGCCGGAGTATTATCGAGACTGGACATCGATAATGCGGAATAGGCTAGTATTGCACTTGTGCGCGTTGTGAGGGCACAACGACATAGTTCTCATATATTTGGGTATTGGATACTCATGCAAGTGCGATAGGAGGTTGTGTTTCACCGATGGTACGGGAAACAGCTTCGCTCTGGATAGATCCCTCGGAATCCCATTGGTATTATGAACTATGTGTCTATGGGAGTCCGACATCAGGTAGGTGTGTATGGTCTTAACTTGAGACTTGCACCGCTAATGCTTACGACAATCAGTATACTTTTGTTGAGGTCGTCTAGGACTCTAACCGGTTCTGTGTACGCCAATGCTGGGTATATTGAGAATCGTAGAGTATTGGGTGTAATGTCAAGACGGAAGTATCACTCCAGTCATAGTGGAGATGATGTCACGCATGATACGGTATTAGTGCTCTTAAGTGCTGGCCGGCCATCGGGATATTATGACTGTTGGATAACATGACCCATAGCGTCACTATTTGTACAGATCATGGTGTTGTTGTACAAATTAACTATGTGACAAGGAAATTGCACTCTCATCATTTGTGATTAGATCACCATAGATGTATAAATGAAGAGAGGTCCCTCTGATTAGTTCCTGGATTTAGATGATATGAGACAGTATCAGTCCACGAAGGATTAATCATTAAATATCCCTAGCCGGAGTATTATCGAGACTGGACATCGATAATGCGGAATAGGCTAGTATTGCACTTGTGCGCGTTGTGAGGGCACAACGACATAGTTCTCATATATTTGGGTATTGGATACTCATGCAAGTGCGATAGGAGGTTGTGTTTCACCGATGGTACGGGAAACAGCTTCGCTCTGGATAGATCCTTCGGAATCCCATTGGTATTATGACTATGTGTCTATGGGAGTCCGACATCAGGGTAGGTGTGTATGGTCTTAACTTGAGACTTGCACCGCTAATGCTTACGACAATCAGTATACTTTTGTTGAGGTCGTCTAGGACTCTAACCGGTTCTGTGTACGCCAATGCTGGGTATATTGAGAATCGTAGAGTATTGGGTGTAATGTCAAGACGGAAGTATCACTCCAGTCATAGTGGAGATGATGTCACGCAGGATACGGTATTAGTGCTCTTAAGTACTGGCCGGCCATCGGGATATTATGACTGTTGGATAACATGACCCATAGCGTCACTATTTGTACAGATCATAGTGTTGTTGTACAAATTAACTATGTGACAAGGAAATTGCACTCTCATCATTTGTGATTAGATCACCATAGATGTATAAATGAAGAGAGGTCCCTATGATTAGTTCCTGGATTGAGATGATATGAGACAGTATCAGTCCACGAAGGATTAATCATTAAATATCCCTAGCCGGAGTATTATCGAGACTGGACTTCGATAATGCGGAATAGGCTAGTATTGCACTTGTGCGCGTTGTGAGGGCACAACGGCATAGTTCTCATATATTTGGGTATTGGATACTCATGCAAGTGCGATAGGAGGTTGTGTTTCACCGATGGTACGGGAAACAGCTTCGCTCTGGATAGACCCCGTGGAATCCCATTGGTATTATGACTATGTGTCTATGGGAGTCCGACATCAGGGTAGGTGTGTATGGTCTTAACCTGAGACTTGCACCGCTAATGCTTACGACAATCAATATGCTTTAGTTGAGGTCGTCTAGGACTCTAACCGGTTCTGTGTACGCCAATGCTGGGTATATTGAGAATCGTAGAGTATTGGGTGTAATGTCAAGACGGAAGTATCACTCCAGTCATAGTGGAGATGATGTCACGCAGGATACGGTATTAGTGCTCTTAAGTGCTGGCCGGCCATCGGGATATTATGACAAGGTCATGTATATCCGATTATAGAGACTAGTTACCAGACATCCGATATGTGCTTCGGACGGGGCAGACACTTATCCAGTCCCAGCCCTAGCACGTGACTATCCGATACTGGGCCGATATACACGATACTTGGTATACTACGCTTGATATAGATCTTAAATATTCATTAGATGAATATGACCGGAGAATTGGATAGACTTCGTGCTTTTCTAGAAGCCGATCTTGTCTCGTAAATCGGTAGAATGTAGTACTTAGTACGTACGTGATTTGGATATTCCGACGACCGTATTTACTGCCGAATTATCCGGGGATCTCATGGGTCGCATCCCGATAATCCACCGATGACGCACAACTCGCACTCTTGAATAATCTGGGATTATAATAGAAGAGAGAGAAAATTAATCTAGGATTAATTACGGAGATATTTTATCTAGGATAAAATATCGTCTAGGGAGAGAATGATTAATTTGGAATTAATCGGTAAATTAATATATTCGATATATTAAACGAAATTGGATTTCGACGCGGAATTAAAATTAGATTTTAATTCGGGCGAACGAATTAATTTAGAATTAATTCGTTAGCGACGTGAATAGTGAATTCGCTAGGCGTATTCATTTAATTACGACGCAACGGAAAATTCGCTAATTAGGAATTAGCGAACCCGAGCCCGAGTGTGATTGCGAGCGCATTCGTATTTCGAATTCGAGTGCGGCGTCGCAAGTCGCATCAAGCGTCAAATCATTCGTCACATCAAGCGTCAATCAAATGTCACGTTGAGTGATGTGATTTATTGATGTGATTGATTGATTGATTGAAAAGACAACTAGTCACTTTGAGTGATGGTAGTTGTTGGAATAGTTGATGTTGTTTGGTGGGAGACTTTTTACCTTTTATTTTGATTTTTTGAAAAGAAAAAAAAATGGTAATTGTTATATATATTTTTGGAAAATATATAAGCAAAAAGTCTTTACACATTTAACTAATAAAACCAACTCTTCTCTCTCAACTCGCTCTCACTCTCACGTTTTCTCACTGGTTTTGAACCAGAAATGGCGTGACACTAAGGGGAAGCAAGAGTGATTTTCATGGTGAGAAATCAAGTGCTAGCACACTTACGAGTCTTGCGAAGGTGGTAGGGAGGTTCACCCATGAGGCGGGACTCATCCGACGGAGTTTGGAGCTTCAAAATGAGACCCGAATCAGCTCAAACCTGTGAGCAATTCTGCACGGCAGTGGCGCCAACCAGTGAGCGTTTTTGGCTTGATTCGTCTTCAAATCGTCTCAACCGATCGATGTGAGTATTCCGCAACTTCGTCGATATGTATTCGCATATTTTTTCATGCTTATAATCGATCCGGGACCATAATAGAAACCAATAATGGCATCAAGAGCCTAGGTTTGAGCATGAAAATTTTAGGGCTTAAAATTGGGAAATGTGTATTGAGCATGATTTGAATGAATGGATTGTTAAGTATGCTTATAACATGTTGAATTGCATTTTGGTTGGACCAATTTGTTGAAAATTGATTTGGAATAATTTTCCCCAAAAATGTTACCTTGGCCGAAAGTTTAAGGTATTTTGAAATTCTTGGAATTTTTCATTTTGATTCATGGATGAGTTGTAATGATGTTGGATGATGTTAATTTAAGATTGAATTGGATTTAATTTTGAATTGAACAAAATCCCCAAAATACTTATGGTGGCCGAATGTAACATGCCCTATAATGTCTTGGTAATTTTGATTTTGTGACTTTGGATGTGTATGAAATCAAATTGGATGGTGATTTAATGTCGATTGTGGGTTCGATTGGATTGAAACCAAATCGGACACAAAATCACTCCCTTGGCCGAGACTAAGTAGCATGTAAAATGGGTTTGATTTTTCATTTATGTGTTGGACATGTGATGATGATAATGAGCATGATTAATTGGACTAATTTCATGTTTTGGAAATATTGATTTGGGTGATTAATCATGTAATGCACTTTAGGTAATTAAATTGCGGAATTGGATTCATGTAATTTAGTTATTTAGGCCTTAAATTGGATTTGGGCTTATTATGTTGTAAATGGGCTTATTGGGATTTGTTGTACAAAGTTGGATTTAGGCCAAATGGATTGGATCCAATTGGGCCCAAAGCCACTTCCGTTAAGCCCAATTGCGACTTATAAACCTTTAAAGCTTAATTGGGCCTAATGGGCCTAAATTGATTTCTAGGCTTATAGGGTTACTCCTTGATTGGGCTTTGGTTACCGAAGCCCACGCCTTAAAGAAATTAATTAAAGCCCATTAGACTTGAATTGAATTGACGTTGGTCGTTAATCGGCTTTGAGTCCCGACGCGATTAAATTTGGAATTTAAGTCGAAAAGTTTATTAAATAAAGTGTAATATTCAATTTGGAATTGAATAGTGAATTAGTATTAAATACATGTTAAATTGGATTTAATTATGTAGTTTAATTTAATTCAAGAATTCGTACTTTGAGTACTTATTCGCAAAAACGAGTTTGACTCGAGCAAAATCAAATCGTTGTTTGAACATTGGATGATCACATAATTATCAGATTAATTAATTTGATTAGATTGATTGATAGCATGCTTATGTGTGAATACATGGTTGTGATGAATGAATAATGTATATCGGATGGATATTAGTTGGGTGGGGCAATTTTGGATTGTTGTAATAAATTTGATTTATTAAATTGGACCTGTGTGTCCAGCCTTATCACCTTTATTCTCTTTGTATTCTTCTTCTCACCTATTCCCCTCAATGTAAATGAGGTTTCTTTAGAAGTGTAGTGTAACGGGTAGAAGTAATACAAGTGCTAGCTTGAGTGAGAAAGGGAGAGATTTGATCTAGGATCAATGTGTTAAGTATCCATCCGCATATCATTATTATTTATTTTCATACTCGCTTTATTATGTATTTATAATGCATGTTTAAGGGTGTATGATGATGAGACCTTAACAAAGATAATGAAATTGGTAGCCAATTTGCACGCGAAAAGCCCTCATCAAATATCATGCGTCTTTTCCTTCCATTGAGTGATTCTTGCTCAAGATCCTAGATTGGCATGGGTTGTTGGCCAAAGTCAAGCCCTTGTCCATCGAAGATGTGCTTTGAATCACGAAGCTTTGTTCTATATTGGTGTCTTGTCCAAGTTGTGGTTTGTTGGCCAAAGTCAAGACCACTTCTTGTCCATCGACATTGATTACGAAGCTTCCATGGTCAATGGGTCCGCGCTTGACTGGGATCATCAGGTTTGTTGTGCCAAAGCCAAGGCCTAGTTTGATTCAGAGGAAAAAGGTTAGGGTGTATATTGATATATAGGCATATATAAGATATATGTTTCGGACTTGGATGTCCACCTACCGATCTAGGAGTTGGATGAGATCCAATTGATCTTAGAGATCTACCTAATTAATTATCATACAATTTGTTGGCCAAAGTCAAGATTGTGTGATATTTAACGGATCCTAGCCCACTAGGAAACACGGTTTCCCGAGTACTCGACAGAGGGTTAGAGGCTCGACGAAAAATAGTGGGAGGCAAGAATTGAATTTGCAATATTCGTTCAATTACTCGCCATACGCGCTCAAACAAATATCACTCGTCAAATATATTAAAAGTATTAGTTGGACTAATATTTAATGTTGTTTTAATATACAGTTGGACTGTATTATAGTTGATTATATATAATTGGATTATATTAATCAATATATTTGAATTAATTAATTTCAGTTTACAGTTGATTTTATAATTGGATTATAGTAATCAATGTAATTGAGGTTAATTAATTTGGATTATATTTGATTATATAGTTGGACTATTATAATCATTATAATATAATAGTACCACTAATCGTTGATTAAATAGTTGGACTATTGTAATCAAGATAAAATTGAAAAGTTGAATATTTAAAATGTAATCTTGGATTAAAATATTTTAAATGATTTAATTTTCAAATTGGGAATAAATAATAGGTTACTTTATTTGATAAAATAACTTATTATACCTTAAGCCCAAAATTAAGCAAATAAGTAGAGCATAATATCTTTGAAGATTTATGTGATGATGACTTTAATGCTTAATTTAATATACTTGTCATAAATCTAATTTAGATTTAATAAGTATTAAAATTGTAATATAATTCTTGGAGATTAATTGACTATTCTAGAGGTGAAAGTCAAAGTTTGCAATTGGGCATGTTGCACAAGGTGCACATCGTTGTCGATATTCCGAAACCCGAGGCTTGGTCTAAGGTTCTTGAAATATTGAAAAGGATAATTGACATATCCCAAAGTGACTACCATTTGGATATGGCAGACACAAAGGAATTAAAGAAAGGGCAAGGCTCTTACTTTAAAATGTTTGTCAAAGTTATGTTCACTACTAGTATTGAAATTAGATTTTAAATACTTAGTGTGGTACATAAATATATGTATTGATGTTCAGAATCTGCTTTGAGCAGGATACTGACTTCAAGCTGAGATTGCTCTGCGAATCGGAAACGGGACGAAAGTCGCTGTATCGACCGTAGATACCTAAGTTTAGGAACTACCCTTTGGTGTGTACTTAAATTAGGAACTGTTATAATGTAACTAGTTTGACTAGAGACATTATCTCTATATCAGTGTTTAATCCATTGTGGATAAACCTTTATATTCTAGAACACTAAGTGTGTTTCATTATATAAAGATGATATTGAGATAAACACATTAGATGTGAATAACAGAATTTATATTTTGAATATAATAAAATCTCAAAACATATAAAATGACAAATAAATAGCTCAATTGATTTGATCAAGTAGAGACTTATTTGTGGCATTGTTGTCTGGGACACAATTAAACAAGATTCGTATATCCGCACTTTGAAGAGTGGGTACTAGGACTGATTTGACTATTCAAATAAAGTCTACGAATCTAGTTTGTTAGGTAAAGTACCTAAAACACTGTTTACTTGTAATAGTGTAAATGCCACCGATCTGTTAGCCCTATTCATGGTGAAGCTAGTGGGCCCATATCTAGCTAGGCTAGATGTGAACATGAATATTTCGTGACCTTAACGGATTGCATCACGTTATGGTTATGTGCTTCTTTTGAAGAACACAGATCGGAACTATTAGAGTTTCGACACGAAGTAGATAAACAGATCGACTATAGTATTATGCCGTCACGGTAGACCGTAATGGAAAATACTTAAGCAGTAAGTTTCAAACATACATGAAAGAGTATAGTATTCTTTCAGATGAGGACTCCTCCCGAGACACGTCAGTTAGACGGTGTGTCTGAACGAAAACCAAATTTTGTTGGACATGATCAGGTTTATCACGAGTCGCTATGAGCTATCATTTCCTTCAACATGATATGTATTAACAGTGCAAAACTTATTTAGAATAAGGTTCCATATAAATCCGTTTTGACAGATATCATATAGGATATGACAGGGAAAGAAACAGGGTTTCTCATTCCTAATAATTTGGGTATGCCGGGCATAACTTTTGGATGATACCAAACTAAGAACCCAAATTGGATAAGTGCCAATAATAGGTTATCCTAACGGGAAACCATAAGTATAGTACTTATAAATCTCACATGAGAACAATATAATTGTTGCTCACCATGCGGTTTTCCTAAGAGGAACACCGATATGCAGTGGTCAGTGGGAGGATAGTGATACTCGATGAAAATCGGAGTAATACTATTCGAGGCACGAAGTCCTTAATGGAACACAACAGTTCATCAATGATGAATCTGTACCATTAATCTTCGAATACACAAGAACCGCGTAGATCGGAGAGAATCAGAAAACAACCTGGGGTATGGGTTTCTGATGTAACCCCTTAAAGATGTAAATCTTACGGAGGTATACCAACCGACTACGTACGAGGAAGTGATACAAGGTATCGACTCCCTATTATGGCAAAGTGCCATGAGTCCGAAATGGATTCCATGTATAACAACTATGTTTGGATACTAGTTGTTGTACCGCAAGGCATTGTGCCTATTGGTACTATAAACGTCTTCAAGAAGACATACATGGATGGCAACATACCAACGTACAAAGCTAGGCTTTTGACGGAAAGGTATCGTTATCAACATGTGTTGATTACGGTTCAACCTTTTACCTGTTGCCATGGTAAATCCATTTTGAAGATGCTTGTAGATACTGCATAATTCATTTATGAAATGTGTCAGTTAATGATCAAATCGCTTTCCTGAAAAGGAAACCTTTTGGAGGATGCTTACAACATCCTGACATTTTGTATAACCGACAAACAAGGTTTGCGGGTTACTCGATCCATGTTTGGATTGAAGCAAGCATAAGGTTCTTGGAACTGTCGTTTTGAAATAATCATAATGGTTAATGATTTGATTCAAAACGAAATGATTCTTGTGTAGATAAGGAGGTTAGTGGGAGCGCACGGACAAGGAAATTCCCATAAAGCAATTGGTGAAAGCTTGGCTTTCATAGAAATTCTCCGTAGAATTCTGGAGAGTAACAACCTTTATTCAAGGAATAAAGATCTACTGGGATAGATTTGGAGTTGTTAACACTCTCTGGAAATTGTACATTTAAAATGTACTTGATAAGGTGTCTCATACGCTTTGAGCATATGGAGTCACAATCGGGTCAATCCAAGTGATAGTCACTGGATTGAAGTTAAGGACATCTGTTAGTATCTTAGAGAACTAAAGATGTTGTCTTAAACTATGGAGAAGGAGAACTTGAAGTGACTGGGATCACTACCGCAAGTTCCAAACAGTTAAATAATGCGGTACTATAAAGTTTGAATAATGGGACAGTGAGCTGGAAATCTTCCGAGCAGATACTGTTGCCGAATAACAACAAATGCGGATTATTGCTGCGCTGAGGCAGCAATAGAAGCCATTTGGGTCGATAATAAATCTAATTAGATTAGATATAGTTCTGTTAGCAGCTGAGCTAGGCATCAGCACAAGGCTAAAGAATTAAAGGTCTCATCGACGATCCAGATATATACTTCTATATCATCTGATTCGTTCGGATCATACATCGTGGCGATGTGATGATCGTATAAATCGCGTCAGACAATAATCATGCAAATCCGCTGACGAAAACCTTTTCTCAGCAATTTGAGCGAACCGTACATAGTTCGGGTGTTGGACACTTGAGTGACTGGCTATGTGCCAAGTGGGAGATTGTTGGATACAATGACCCATAGCGTCACTATTTGTACAGATCATAGTGTTGTTGTACAAATTAACTATGTGACAAGGAAATTGCACTCTCATCATTTGTGATTAGATCAACAGATAGATGTATAAATGAAGAGAGGTCCCTATAGATTAGTTCCTGGATTGAGATGATATGAGACAGACATTATCAGTCCACGAAGGATTAATCATTAAATATCCCTAGCCGGAGTATTATCGAGACTGGACATCGATAATGCGGAATAGGCTAGTATTGGCACTTGTGCGCGTTGTGAGGGCACAACGGCATAGTTCTCATATATTTGGGTATTGGATACTCATGCAAGTGCGATAGGAGGTTGTGTTTCACAACGATGGTACGGGAAACAGCTTCGCTCTGGATAGACCCCTCGGAATACCATTGGTATTATGACTATGTGTCTATGAGTCCGACATCAGGTAGGTGTGTATGGTCTTAACCTGAGACTTGCACCGCTAATGCTTACGACAATCAATATGCTTTAGTTGAGGTCGTCCAGGACTCTAACCGTTCTTTGTGTACGCCAATGCTGGGTAATATTGGAAATCGTAGAGTATTGGGTGTAATGTCAAGACGGAAGTATCACTCCAGTCATAGTGGAGATGATGTCACGCAGATACGGTATTAGTGCTCTTAAGTGCTGGCCGGCCATCGGGATATTATGACAATGTCATATATATCCGATTATAGAGACTAGTTACCAGACATCCGATATGTGCTTCGGACGGGGCAGACACTTATCCAGCCCCAGCCCTAGCACGTGACTATCCGATACTGGGCCGATATACACGATACTTGGTATACTACGCTTGATATAGATCTTAAATATTCATTAGATGAATATGACCGGAGAATTGGATAGACTTTGTGCTTTGCTAGAAGCCGATCTTGTCTCGTAAATCGGTAGAACGTAGTACTTAGTACGTACGTGATTCGGATATTCCGACGACCGTATTTACTGCCGAATTATCCGGGGATCTCATGGGTCGCTTCCCGATAATCCACCGATGACGCACAACTCGCACTCTTGAATAATCTGGGATTATAATATAAGAGAGAGAAAATTAATCTATGATTAATTACGGAGATATTTTATCTAGGATAAAATATCGTCTAGAGAGAGAATGATTAATTTGGAATAAATCGGTAAATTAATATATTCGATATATTAAACGAAATTGGATTTCGACGCGGAATAAAATTAGATTTTAATTCGGGCGAACGAATTAATTTAGAATTAATTCGTTAGCGATGTGAATAGTGAATTCGCTAGGCGTATTCATTTAATTACGACGCAATGGAAAATTCGCTAATTAGGAATTAGCGAACCCGAGCCCGAGTGTGATTGCGAGCGCATTCGTATTTCGAATTCGAGTGCGGCGTCGCAAGTCGCATCAACGTCAATCATCAATCATTCGTCACATCAAGCGTCAAATCAAATGTCACTTTGAGTGATGTGATTTATTGATGTGATTGATTGATTGATTGAAAAGACAACTAGTCACTTTGAGTGATGGTAGTGTTGGAATAGTTGATGTTGTTTGGTGGGAGACTTTTTACCTTTTATTTTGATTTTTGAAAAGAAAAAAATAAATGGTAATTGTTATATATTTTTTGGAAAAATTATAAGCAAAAAGTCTTTACACATTTAACTAATATAACACAACTTCTTCTCTCTCAATCTCTCTCACTCTCACGTTTTCTTCACTGGTTTTGAACCAGAAATGGCGTGACACTAAGGGGAAGCAAGAGTGATTTTCATGGTGAGAAATCAAGTGCTAGCACACTTACGAGTCTTGCGAAGGTGGTAGGAGGTTCACCCATGAGGCGGGACTCATCCGACGGAGTTTGGAGCTTCAAAATGAGACCCGAATCAGCTCAAACCAGTGAGCAATTCTGCACAGCAGTGGCGCCAAACCAGTGAGCGTTTTTGGCTTGATTCGTCTTCAAATCGTCTCAACCGATCGATGTGAGTATTCCGCAACTTCGTCGATATGTATTCGCAATGTTTTTCATGCTTATAATCGATCCGGGACCATAATAGAAACCAACAATGACAAGGTCATGTATATCCGATTATAGAGACTAGTTACCAGACATCCGATATGTGCTTCGGAGGCGGGGCAGACACTTATCCAGCCCCAGCCCTAGCACGTGACTATCCGATACTGGGCCGATATACACGATACTTGGTATACTACGCTTGATATAGATCTTACATATTCTTAAGACCGGAGAATTGGAGAGACTTCGTGCTTTGCTAGAAGCCGATCTTGTCTCGTAAATCGGTAGTAGAACGTAGTACTTGGTACGTACGTGATTCGGATATTCCGACGACCGTATTTACTGCCGAATTATCCGGGGATCTCATGGGTCGCTTCCCGATAATGCACCGATGACGCATAACTCGCACTCATAAATAATCTGGGATTATATAGAAGAAAGAGAAAATTAATCTAGGATTAATTACGGAGATATTTTATCTGGGATAAAATATCGTCTAGAGAGAGATAACGATTAATTTGGAATTAATCGATAAATTAATATATTCGATATATTAAACGAAATTGGATTCGACGCAGAATTGAATTGGATTTTAATTCGGGCGAACGAATTAATTTAGAATTAATTCGTTAGCGACGTGAATAGTGAATTCGCTAGGCGTAATCATTTAATTACGACGCGATTGAAAACTCGCTAATTAGGAATTAGCGAAACCGAGCCCGAGTGTGATTGCGAGCGCATTCGTATTTTGAAATCGAGTGCGGCGACGCAAGTCACATCAAGCGTCAAATCATTCATCACATCAAGCGTCAAATCAAATGTCACTTGAGTGATGTGATTGATTGATTGATGTGATTGATTGATTGAAAGACATGTCACTTTAATAAAGTGAAATGAATAGTTGATGGCTTTAGGTGAAATAGTGTTAGTTGGTGAGACTTTTACCATTTTAATTCTTTATTGAATTATTTGGTAATTGTTTAATGTATTTTTTTGAAAAATATATAAGGCATTTTTGAAATGCTTTACTTATCTAATTAACACATTTTCTCTCCATCTCTCCCTCTCTCTAATTCACGCCCAAGGGGCTTCATTTCTCTCCTATTTTCACAGCTCACTGCCGTGAGCTTCTAGGGAAGCATGAGTGCGTTTTTGATGCAAAAACGCAAGTGCTAGCACACTTACGAGAGTTGCGAAGGTGTTAGGGAAGTCCACCCATGAGGCGGGATCCATTCGTCGAAGTTTGGAGCTTCAAAATTGGATCCAAAACTGCCCAACCATGACCAGTGAGCAAATTCTGCAGCAGTTCAGGCGTGAAAACAGTGGGGTTTTTGGCTTGATTCGTCTCTAAAATCGTCTCAACCGATCGATGTGAGTATTCCGCAACTTCGTCAATATGTATTCGCAATGTTTTTCATGCTTATAATCGATCCTGGACCTTAATAGAAACCAACAATGGCATCAAGAGCCTAGGTTGAGCATGAAAATTTTAGGGCTTAAAATTTGGGCAAATTGAATTTGAGCATGATTTTGTGAAATTGGATTGATGAATATGCTTAAATGTGTTTGTATTGAAAGTTGATTGGATCAATTTCATGAAAATTGATTTGGAATAATTTCCCCAAAAGTTATGTTGGCCGAATGCAATTGGGTATTTTGGAAATCTTGGATTTTTGATTTTTGATTCATTGGATGAGTTAGAATCATGTAGGATGATGTTAATTTGAAACTAATTGGATTGGATTTTGATTGAAAATAAATCCCCAAATTAATCATGTTGGCCGAATTGGACTTAATGCCCTAATGTCTTGGTAATTTTGATTTTGTGACATTGGATGTATTGGAAATCAAATTGGATGGTGATTTAATGTCGATTGTGGGTTCGATTGGATTGAAACCAAATCGGACACAAAATCACTCCCTTGGCCGAGACTAAGTAGCATGTAAAATGGGTTTGATTTTTTCATTTATGTGTTGGACATGTGATGATGATAATGAGCATGATTAATTGGACTAATTTCATGTTTTGGAAATATTGATTTGGGTGATTAATCATGTAATGCACTTTAGGTAATTAAATTGCGGAATTGGATTCATGTAATTTAGTTATTTAGGCCTTAAATTGGATTTGGGCTTCTAATGTTGTAATTGGGCTAATTGGGCTTGATTTTATCAAGTTGGGTTTAGGCCAAATGGATTGGATCCAATTGGGCCCAAAACCACTACCATAAAGCCCAAATGCAACTTATAAACCTTTAAAGTTTAATTGGGCCTAATGGGCCTAAATTGATTTATGGGCTTATGGGGTAACTCCTTGATTGGGCTTTGGTTGCCGAAGCCCACACCTTAAAGAAATTAATTAAAGCCCATTAGACTTGAATTGAATTGACGTTGGACGTTAATCGGGCTTTGAGTCCCGAAGCGATTAAATTTGGAATTTAAGTCGTTAAAGGTTATTAAATAAAGTGTAATATTCAATTTGGAATTGAATAGTGAATTAGTATTAAATACATGTTAAATTGGATTTAATGATGTAGTTTAATTTAATTCATGAATTCGTACTTTGAGTACTTATTCGCAAAAACGAGTTTGACTCGAGCAAAATCAAATCGTTGTTTGAACATTGGATGATCACATAATTATCAGATTAATTAATTTGATTAGATTGATTGATAGCATGCTTATGTGTGAATACATGGTTGTGATGAATGAATAATGTATATCGGATGGATACTAGTCGGGTGGGGCAATTTTGGAAATTGTTGTAATAAATTCGATTTATTAAATTGGACCTGCGTGTCCAGCCTTATCACCTCTATTCTCTTTGTATTCTCTTCTCACCTATTCCCCTCAATGTAAATGAGGTTTCTTTAGAAGTGTAGTGTAACGGGTAGAAGTAATACAAGTGCTAGCTTGAGTGAGAAAGGGAGAGATTTGATCTAGGATCAATGTGTTAAGTATCCATCCGCATATCATTATTATTTATTTTCATACTCGCTTTATTATGTATTTAGAATGCATGTTTAAGGGTGTATGATGATGAGACCTTAACAAAGATAATGAAATTGGTAGCCAATTTGCACGCGAAAAGCCCTCATCAAATATCATGCGTCTTTTCCTTCCATTGAGTGATTCTTGCTCAAGATCCTAGATTGGCATGGGTTGTTGGCCAAAGTCAAGCCCTTGTCCGTCGAAGATGTGCTTGAATCAAGAAGCTTTGTTCTATATTGGTGTCTTGTCCAAGTTGTGGTTTGTTGGCAAAGTCAAGACCACTTCTTGTCCATCGACATAGATTACGAAGCTTCCATGGTCAATGGGTCCGCGCTTGACTGGGATCATCAGGTTGTTGTGCCAAAGCCAAGGCCTAGTTGATTCAGAGGAAAAAGGTTAGGCTATATATTGGATATATAGGCATATATAAGATATATGTTTCGGACTTGGATGTCCACCTACCGGATCTAGGAGTTGGATGAGATCCAATTGATCTTAGAGATCTACCTAATAATTATCATACAATTTGTTGGCCAAAGTCAAGATTGTGTGATATTTAACGGGATCCTAGCCCACTAGGAAACACAGTTTCCCGAGTACTCGACAGAGGGTTAGAGGCTCGACGAAAAATAGTGGGAGGCAAGAATTGAATTTGCAATATTCGTTCAATTACTCGCCATACGCGCTCAAACAAATATCACTCGTCAAATATATTAAAAGTACTAGTTGGACTAATATTTATTGTTGTTTTAATAAACAGTTGGACTGTATTATACTTGATTATATATAATTGGATTATATTAATCAATATATTTGAATTAATTAATTTCAGGTTACAATTGATTTTATAATTGGATTATAGTAATCATGTAATTGAAGTTAATTAATTTGGATTATATTTGATTATATAGTTGGACTATTATAATCATTATAATATATATAGTACCACTAATCGTTGATTAAATAGTTGGACTTTGTAATCAAGATAAAATTGAAAAGTTGGATATTTAAAATATAATCTGGGATTAAAATATTTTAAATGATTTAATTTTCAAATTGGGAATAAATAATAGGTTACTTTATTTGATAAAATAACTTATTATACCTTAAGCCCAAATTAAGCAAAATAAGTAGAGCATAAAATCTTTGGAAGATTTATGTGATGATGACTTTAGTGCTTAATTTAATATACTTGTCATAAATCTAATTTTAGATTTAAGAAGTATTAAAATTGCAATTATAATTCTTGGAGAATTAATGACTAATCTAGAGGAGAAAAGTCAAAGTTTGCAATTGGGCATGTAGCACGAGGTGCACATCGTTTCAATATTCTGAAAACCCAAGGCTTGGCCTAAGGTTCCTGAAATATTGAAAAAGGATAATTCACATATCCCAAAGTGACTACCATTTGGATATGGCAGACACGAAGGAATTAAAGAAAGGGCAAGGCTCTTACTTTAAAAATGTTTGTCAAAGTTATGTTCACTACTAGTATTGAAATTGTTGGAAATAATTACCAAGCCCCAAGATCAACAAGAACAAGCAAAATATATAAATACATGAATGAATTAATTGAAGTATGGCGGAATCATACTCACAATACTTGAAAATGGATGCTTAGATGATGCGAAAACTCCTCCCTTGTGCAGTGAAGATCTCGGCCAAGAAGAAAAGGGGGACTCCAAGTCAAGTTTGATCCTTCCAAGCTCAAAGATTAGTTTCCCATATCACCTATGTATGATCCCTTGAAGGTGCTAGCCTTTGTTGTGATTTTGAATGCACAACTTCTTCAAATCTTGCCACAAAAATTGAAGAAATGGAGAGCCCAAAACTGCATGTGTTTCGGCAATGTGAGAGAGAGAGGACTGTTATGATTTTTGTTACAAAAATCAATTTATATTTATGCCTTAATATTTATTAAATTAATAATAAACTTATGACACAAATCATGCAATGGCTTAGAGTGTCAAACACTCAAACTCCATGCAAAACCATTGAGTGTATTGTACACTATCACCACGCAATGTATTAACAATTAAATAATGCATAAAATGACATGTGTCATGTGGGCCCCACACGTTTCCAATGAAAGTGGGCCCACGTGCACTCACGCGTTCGGGTTCGATATTTCCGAAATACCGAACTTACGTCGCGACGTTTATTAAATCGAATTTAAATAAATAATTGCGCCTAGCGAAATTATTATTTACGTCGCTAACGAATTAATTCTAAATTAACTCATTTGCCCGAATTAAAATCTAATTTTAATTTCGCGTCGAAATCGAATTTCGATTATTATATCGAATATAATAATTTTACGATTAATTCCAAATTAATCGTTCTCTCTCTTGTATAGTACTTTATCCAAGATAAAGTCTCTCCGTAATTAATCCAAGATTAATCGAGTTTGAATCATACGTCATTGGTGAATCTTCGGGAAGCGACCCAAGAGATCTCTGGATATGTTGGCAGTAAATACGGCCGTCAGATTATCTGAATACGTATGTACCAAGTACTACGTTTTTACCGATTTACAAGACAAGGTTAGCCTCTAGCAAAACGCCATGCCTACCCAATTCTCCAGAAATATTCTTATTGGAATATAAGATCTATAACAGGCGTAGTATACCGTAGTATAGTGTATATCGAACCAGTATCGGATGATCACATGTAAGGCCTGGGGCTGGAGATGTGTCTGCCTCGTACGATACACATATCGGACATCAAGCAACCAGTCTCTTTGAATCAGATAATCCTGACCTAGTCATATTATCCCGATGGTTGCAACCATTATAGAGTACTAGTTCTGTATCCCTCGCGATCATCATCTCCAC